>JAPXFY010000036.1:97500-132500 GCA_030674185.1 Monoplex corrugatus | reverse complement strand
GTTGATGGTTGTGGTTAGGACTAAGGATTACTGTTACTGTTGATGGTTGTGGTTAGGACTAAGGATTGCTGTTACTGTTGATGGCTGTGGTTAGGACTAAGGATTGCTGTTACTGTTGATGGTTGTGGTTAGGACTAAGGATTGCTGTATCTGAACTTCCCCAAAAGAGACAGTCAGTTGTGTTTTCAGTTGAATGAAATGTACATCCACTCAAGTTAATGGCAGCATCATTCATTCAAAATTCACACAAGCAGTGCAGCATCATTCATTCATAATTCACACAAGCAGTAAAGTAATTATGCAGTGAACAGACTTACACTGTATATCAGTTTACAAATGCTGAGAAACAGACATTCTAAATTTCTAAAGCGGTGAAATAAACATACATTGAATAGACTCGCACTGTGTAAGTACATCAGTTTACAAATTATCAAAAATACATATTGTAAATTTCTAAAACAGTGAAGGAAACGTACATTGAACAGACTTTCGCTATTTTAGTATTTCAGTCTACAAATGATCAGAAACACACATTTCTGCCTCAGTCACAACACTGGCACTGTGCAGTGTAGGATGACTTCAAAGTCAGAGTGGGATCTTCACACAAGGGGAACACATTGACCAGTCAACATTGACAGACCAACAGTTGATTCTGTGTATCTTCTTATATTTGCTATCAAGTTCTGAAAACAATATATATTATACAGTTAAATTTCATTTTATTTCTTTTAGCGTACAAACCTCCATTCAGATATTTTGTGACATTTGTCATTCTAGAGATTTATTGACTGATGACAGCTGAAAAGTTCTGTCGTTGTGTATGGTGAGGATTATTAACTTTGCTCCTAAAATAACAGACAATACAAAAGGAGCGTATCAAAACAAAGAAAGGGATCACCATCCCCACACCATCAGCTCCGTCACCACCACTACATTACAAAAGAAAAACATCGTCAAGCCATTCTATAATTCTCTTTTCCTGTCATAATAATCCAGCTAGGTTTATTGTAATTTCAATGTGTCATAACCTTCAAGCAACGTGTGTGTATGTGAAAAGGGTTAATTTTCATCACGACAACATTACAGTACTGATTTGATTCCATATGTTGTGCTCAATAAACGTCCTGTGATCACATTTAAAAAAGGGCAAATTCCTTATATGCCTGAACATACAACCAAAGCAATTAAAGTATTGAACATTCACCTAACTTCTAAAATCTTATTTTTTTCTTTTTAATGCCTTGTCTGTCCTGAGAAAACACAGAGCATAAGAGACGGAGGGAGAGAGAGAGAGACAAAGGGAAGGAGATGAAGAGAGAGAGAGAGAGAGAGAGAGAGAGAAACCATAATGAGGAACCTAGAAGAATGCCCTGGGACAAAGGTAGGAGGAAAAATGATAAACAATCTTCGTTATGCGAATGACACCATTCCAATTGTAGAAAAACGAAAAAAGACCTACAAATTCTTGTGAATATGATAGAAAACAGACCAAAAGCAACATCAAACTAAACCTTGGACTCTTAAAGACAGATGAAATGATACGTAAAAAATTTAATGTACATGTTCAAAACAAATTCAGTGCTCTGGAAGACGTTGGTGACAGTGAGGAACAATGGACAAAGTTGAGAAGTTCTATAAATGAAGCTTGTGAAGAAATCCCTAAGGCAGATAGAAAAGCAAAAAAGAGCTGGATGACTAATGAAATTTTGGGCTTGATGGAGGAAAGGAGGAAGGCAAAGAGAAACGAGGAGATATACAGGAAGATAAAGAAAGAAATCAGGCATAGGTGCAATGAAGCTAAGGAAGCTTGGCTGAACACAAAATGCAAAGAGATAGAAGAACGACACAGAATGGATCCTCAGGGTATGTACAGACGAATTGAAGAAATTGTCCACAGGAAAAATACATGCACATCAACTGGTTGCTTAAAATCGAAAGATGGCACGCTTATCTTGGAAAAAGACAAAATACTGGACAGATGGGGAGAGTACATTAAAGGCCTTTTTGAGGACGACAGAAACGAAGAACACATTATAAAAAAGAACTTTGAAGGACCACCCATAATGAAAGATGAAGTTAGAGCAGCATTGAAAAAGATGAAACCAGGAAAGCCCCAGGACCAGACAACATTACTACAGAGATGATTGAAGCCCTGGAGGAATTTGGCATAGAAAAAATAACTCCTCCTAAATGAGATTTATGACACTGGAAAAATCACCAAAGATATGTCAAAATCAATTTTCATTGCACTTCCAAAGAAGACAGGGGCTAGAGAATGCGAACTCCATCGCACAATCAGTTTGATGAGTCATGTAACAAAAATCCTGTTAAGAATAATCATGATGAGGACAAGGAATAGAATCAAAAGAGAAATAGCAGAAGAACAGTGTGGATTTGTGGAAGGGAAAGGAACTATTAATGCCATATACATCCTAAGAACTATCATAGAGAGGTCATTTGAGATGAATGAGGATTTGTATTTATGCTTTGTTGACTATACCAAGGCTTTCGATCAGGTATAATAAAGGCAATTTATATAGCGCTTTCCAGAGCACAAAGCGCTTCACATAAAATCAGTATATAACTAAATACAAATAGATACACCAACATAAAATTTAAACATACCGCTGCTAACACTATATAACATAAAACATAAAATTTACGTTCAACAAGACATATTAACATAGTAAATTCAAATATTACTAAAAATAGTGACAATCATACAAAAATATTTTCTCTCTCTTTCTCTTCACACACACACACACACACACACCACACACACACACACACACACACACACACACACACACACACACACACAGACCCAACACACACCCACCCTCTCTCTCAACCACTCAGTTTCTCTACTATCAAATTCTATCACGCTTACACATACTCTTACTCATACTCTCACTCTCTTGCCCCACCCCAACCATACTCTCGCTCTCTACCGTGCTCCCAATATTCCTTGCTCACTCTCTCTCTCTCTCCCGCACAGCCTCTCTCTCTCTCTCTTTTCCTCTCTCCCTCTCTCTCCCTCTCTCTTGCTCGCATAAACATGCTTCACACACACACACACACACACACACACACACACACACACACACACACACACACACACACACACACACACACACAACACACAACACACACACACACATATATGTAGGAACGATGATCAGGGCTGAGAGAGAAGAGAAAGAGAAAATCAATGAAAGTATTGAGTGAAAAGATAGGTCTTCAGACTAGACTTGAAAGAAGGAAGACATTGCTTATGGCGAATATGATAGGGAAGGGAGTTCCAGGTCATGGCAGCAGAGTGGGAGAAAGCTCTCTGACCATGCAGTTTCCGGTTGAAACGGGGAACACAGAAAGTTCTTGTGTCGGTAGAGGATCGGAGAGTTCTGGATGGTACATACACTTGAAGAAGTTCAGACAGATAAGAGGGAGCGGAGCAAGTAAGAATTTTGTAACAGAGACAGCAACATTTGTATTTGATTCTTTGTTCAACTGGAAGCCAATGCAACTTTTTCAGAAGAGGAGAACATGACTGGGATCTAGGGGCTTTACAAACAAGCCTAGCTGCTGAATTCTGAACATGTTGGAGAGGTTGAATGACAACTGAAGGGCAGCCGATTAGAATAGAATTACAGTAGTCCAAGCGTGAAAGAATATAAGAGGAAATAAGAGTTTTAGTGGCTTCCTCAGTAAGAAAGGGGCGGATAGAAGCAATACGTCTTAGTTCCATATAAGAAAGCTGGCATATCTTAGTGACATGTTTTAAGGTATGACATGAAGAATTGATCAACCAACTGGAGAGACTCAATGTTGATGGAAAAGATCTACGAATAATCAGGAATATGTACTGGGAACAAACAGCTGCAATGAGAATAGAAAACAATATAAGCTCTTTTCAAAACATCAAAAGAGGAGTCAGACAGGGTTGTGTTTTGTCACCAGATCTGTTTTCACTATATAGCGAAAACATCATGAGAAACCTAGAAGAAGACCCTGGATTAAAGGTTGGAGGGAAAATGATAAACAACATTCGGTATGCAAATGACACCGTGCTAATTGCAGAAAATGAAAGGGACCTACAAAACCTTGTGAATATACTAGAAATAGAAAGCAAAGGTAAGGGGGGAACTAAACAGCAGGAAGACTGAACTCATGGTGATCAGTAAAAAACATGAGATCCCCTCCTGCAAAATAACAGCAAATGGCACAACCTTGACACAGGTTAATAAGTTCAAGTACTTGGGAACGGTCATTTCATCAGACGGCAGATGCACATCGGAAATAGCTGGCAGAATCGGCCAAGAAAACAAACGAGACAGTCTTGATGGAGGCAGACACAAGTAGATCACTCATAAGAAAGATTAGGAAAAGACAAGCAACATTTATAGGCCATTTTATGAGGAAAGGGTTTTTGGAGCACCTGGTCACAACGGGAAAGCTGGAGGGAAAGAGAGCACCAGGTAGACCCAGGGAGAGAATGCTGGACGGACTTGCAGAGTGGATGTGGATGAGGAGGGTGGGGGAGATGCTGGGGGCAATGAGAGATAGAGATGGTTGGAAGTCCATGGTCGCCAACGCCATGCGGCAGGGCACCTGATGATGATGATGATGATGATGATAGAAAAAGAAAACAGAAATAAAAGGCTGCAGCAAAATAGCAAGAAGACTGAAGTCATGGTAATCAGTAAAAACAAGAACAAGAAATCCCCTCATGCAAAATAACGGCGATTGGCACAACACCGAGGGAACAATCATCTCACCAGTCAGCAGATGCACATTAGAAATAATTAGCAGAATCAGGCAAGCTAAAACACCTTTCAAGAAAACGGAAAACGTTCTTTCCAACAAATGCCTATTAATTAGCATTAGGAAGAAGGTTCTTGAATGTTATGTAGAACCGATACAGTTGTGAAGCGTGGACAATCAACACGCAAAGTCAAAACAAAATTGAGGCAGCTGAAAAGTGGTTTCTAAGAAGAATGGATAGCAAAGAAAACTAACGACACAGTCTTGAAAGAGGCAGGCATAAAAAGAATGTTAATAAAGAAGATTAAGAAAGAAAAGCAACATCTATAGGACATTTTATGTGAGGCAAGAGAAATTAGAACTCCTGGTCACAACAGGAAAGCAGGATGGAAAAAGAGTACCATGTAGACCCAGGGAGAAAATATATGACGGATTTGCAGAGTGGCTGAAGACAGAAAGGGTGGAGGATGTACTTGCAGCAACAAAGGATAGATTCGTATGGAGGGCCTTTATCGCCAACGCCATGGGACAGGGCACATGATGATGATAATCACTGCTCAGAACCATCAGCAAGGATTCTGCATGAGTGGTTCTATTAACTCTTTGACGACGGGTTACTTCGATTGAAGTAACAGCTGAGCTCTCACTGAGGACGGGCTACTTCGATCATAGTAACAGACGGTCTAGGGTATATTACTCCCTCTACTTTTCTTATGCTAATGAATTAGTGCTTGGCAGTTGCTTCCCTTGTGGAGGGAACTTCCGTTGAACGCTTCTGCTACATTTTGCCGGTTTCTTTGTCTAAAATCGATGGAAAATGGCTCAAAGGTGACAGTTCTCAGTGATTTCACTATGGCAGCCCTAGGCCAGCAGGACAGCTCAGCTGTGGCAAGTGCAGTCACGATAGAGTTAACATGTATTTCAGCTTTGAAAGTTTCTTGGTAAAACAATTGTAATAAAAATATTACCCATAAATAGAAAAACACAGAATGTATTGACCATAAAAACATCAAAATGTTCTCAAACATAAAATTATGTACACAGTGCCTCAGTAATGTACTTTGACAAGGTACAGTAAACATATTGATCTTTTCTCGAATGCTTTCCACGCCTCTCTATTTTGTAACGATTGCATAGCGGACTTTAGGGGGCCCTAAGTGTGCTTATCGGTAAAACTGTTCTAAATAAAAGGGAGGAAATTGGTTAGCATAGGCTTGCTTACTTTCTGAATGTACATACGCAAAGTTCGTGTGTCTTAAGTTTGTTTAGTCCCAAAGAAAACTTACAATCTAAAATCGACTACGGAGTCTTGTCATGCACCCCACGCTGCCCACTCTGCATAAGCTAAAGGAACTTTATAGAACCTCACAGAACATGCCCCAGAAGGAATGTGCTGCACTAACCTTAATTCTTGAATAGTGTGGATTATTTCATCATAGAAAGATACATTAGAACATTAACCCTTTGACTCCCGCACCTTATCCACCAACTGCAAAAACTGAACCCTTTGACTCCCTCGCCCTACTGGAAGCTGGTGGACAGGGCAAGGGAGAGTCAAGGGGTTCAGTTTTTGCTTTGCTAACATAGTTGACAATGCAGGGTGCTGGAGGACAGGGTGCAGGAGCCAAAGGGTTAATCATTTTAAGTGCGTAAACCACGCGAACAGCGTAAATTTTTAACAATTCTTCAATTTTGAGAAAATTTCATATTTGTATAAACGTATAATTGTATTCTATGTCTGTGTATATTTCGCACTTGTTACATATATCCCTTCTTGTCTTTTCATGTCGTGAGATATACTTTAGAAGCGTACAAGTCATTCACAAGTCTGGTACGTATTACAGTGTATGGACAAACTGTTATATTTATTGTATTTTGATTCACCGTTCTGATATTACTTGGAGATATTTACTGAAAATAGAACTGAAAACTGCCAATAATGGGTACCATTACAATTGCCTCTCTAAATTGTCAAGGACTGAGGGACATACGAAAACAAAGAAATGTCTTCCATTATCTGAAACAGAAAAAAATATTCAGTATGCTGTCTCGAGGACACACATATTAATAAGAGACTGATCCAGTACGTAACTTCAGAATGGAGTTGTAAATGATTTTTTTTACATCATACTAGTCTCATTCTAGAGGAGTTGCTGTTGTATTTTCGAACAAAGTAAGAAACGTTAATCGAGACCAAAGTTGTAATTTTATAATTATATAATTTTCCTCAATCAAAACAATGATGTGCTTTCAGTGAATGTTTATGGTCTAAGAAAGATGATCAGATGTTTACTACTACCTTCAAAGAAACAAAAGTTATAAAAGCAAAAAATATCATTGCTGTAGATGACGGGAACATTGCTGTGGAAGTAAATACAGACTGATATAACAATCCATATGCCAAAGAAGCATCAGAAAATGTTACAAGAGAACTTGATATTAAAGATATCTGGAAAGAGAACAATCCTGAATGTAGACAGTATAACAGGAAAAAGCCGACACCTCTAAAACAAAGCCGATTTGATTATTTTCTGTCGGCTTATCTTACTGGTGTTTTTAAAGTACAGATATTCTTTCAAGGTACCGTTCAGACCGTTTAGTGGTAAAAGTTCACTTACTATTCCACAAAACCGAAAAAGATAAAACTTTCTGGAAATTTAATTCATCGCTTTCAAGAGACGAACAGTATGTAAAGAAATAAATGAAGAAATTTTTAATCTGACGAAAGAGTTTGCAACGAATCATCATAATAAATCAGTTTTGAATAAAATGGCAAAGCCGGACATTGAACTAAAAATTCCTGATAAAGTTTTTCTAGATTTTCTGTTAATGAAAGTACGATCAAAACCATAGTGTATTCCACAATGAAAAATACGAAAACGAAACAGAAGAAAAACAGAATTATTGAAGGTATTGAAGCTCTTGAAAAGGTAGAAAATAAAACAGAATGTGAAATAAGAGAACTTGAAGGAAAAAAGAAACAAGAACTGCAGGCAATTCTAAATATTTCTTTCACCTAGAAAATATTATAAAGTAAGCTGATGACAAAAGTATTCAACAAAGAGGCTTTTACTTTAGAAAAGTAGCACGATATGCTTCAGGACGTTAAATGCTTTTATGAAAATCTGTATAAGAAAAGACAGACAAGAGTGTGAAATAGAAAATCTCATTAGAACGATACATAAATAATCAAATGAGGACAAACATTTATAGGAAGGTGAAATAACTGTGAATGAAACAAGTGTAGCATAGGAAAATATGGAAAACCATAAAAATCCGGGCACATACGGATTTAGTGCAGAACTTATTATTTTGTTGTTGCTGAAAACAAGTGTGAAACTTTGTTGTGAGATCACAGAATGAGGCATACAAAGATGAAAAACTGGCTACAACGCAAAAAGAAGGGTTGATCACTTGCTGTCTCAGGGTTGGTCACTTGCAGTCTCAGGGTTGGTCACTTGCAGTCTCAGGGTTGGTCACTTGCTGTCTCAGGGTTGGTCACTTGCAGTCTCAGGGTTGGTCACTTGCTGTCTCAGGGTTGATCACTTGCAGTCTCAGAGTTGGTCACTTGCAGTCTCAGAGGAGACAGATCCAAAGAGTATGTAAACAACTGGCGTTCTATCTTTCTCCTTACTGTTGTGCATAACATAGGCTTGGCATACGTTTCAAACAGAATCGAAAAGATTTTATCAATACTTATCAATGACTCTCAGACAGGTTTTATTACGAATAGATGTACAGGAGACAGTATAAGATTAATATGTGACTTGATAAATTATTTAAATCTACATAACATACCAGGTTTTTTACTCTGTGTTGATTTCGATAAAGCTTTCGATTTACTCAATTGGGGGTTTATGCTAAAACTTTTGAGAGCCTGTGGGTTTGAAACTAGCGTTTGTCGCTGGATTGAAACCTCCTTTTAAAACATAAAATCAACTTAATGACTACCTAGCTGAACCTGTCTCTCAGTGACAAAAAAGCTACTTACTGCGTAGCTTTCATCGGCGATCTGGCCGACTCCTTCAGCGCAACTGCTGGGTTGAGAACTGGCTTTAGTGCGCACCGCCGTGAGCGAACTCACGAAAGTGCGACTGAATAAGTGAGGAGTACACCGATGGCAGGTTGTGTCGGCCCCGGTCATGGTTGAGGGTGGGGTTCCTTTGCGGCGATGTAAACTGCCTCCTTTACTCCCCTCTGGAACCATCTTGCTTCTTTGTCGAGAACTTGCACACTGTCCTTTTCAAAGTGGTGTTGGGTGTGGGTCAGATGTTCTCACACTGGAGAGACTCACGTTTGTGTTCTTTTAATCTTTTGTGCAAGTTGCGCTCAGTTTCGCCAATATAACTATGGTCACAGTCCTGGCAGTCTATCTTGTATATCACCCCTGATGTGTCCAATTTGTCTGTTTTGTCTTTGGGGTGGACTAACTGGGTTCTGATGGTGTTGGTGGGCTTGGCGTGGACACTGACTCCCAACTTCCTGATCTTCCTGCTGAGAGCCTCAGTGACGCCGCTGACGTATGGCATGGAGACGTGCCCTCTCGAAGGGGTTGGCCGTTCAGTGAAAATCAACTATTATCATAAATGAACAGACTACAGAATGGTTTATTGTAGAAAGGGGATGTAGACAGGGATATCGAATCTCTACCTCCCTTTTTTATTCTTTGTGCAGAGATTCTAGTCATAATGACAAGGGAGGATAACTCAGTGAAAGGAATACAGGTTCATGGTGTAGAACACAAAATTTCCCAGTCTTCTGATTGAGCCCAATTGGTGAATATCGAAGATAAAACCTCTTTTGAAAAATTTTGTGAGTATACTTGATAGGTACGGCACAGTTTCAGATTTATTTACGAATAGAACAAAAATCACACGTAATGTGACTAGGAAGTAAGAGGAAAAAAATCACAAAAAATACACTGTCCCTACTCAAAAATGAAGTGGAATCCCTTAAGCTAGAATACTTGGCAGTTAGTTCACCAAAGACATACAAATTGTGAAACTATCAATTATGATGACAAATTGTCATTTGCTAAAATCGCAGTTCTAAAGTCTCTTGTAGTATGTAAGTTTGTACATTTTAGGATATTGTTATCTGATCCACCTGCTCACATGATCACCTTACACAAAAGTTACAAAACTCATGTTTTCAGTTTGTATGGAATGGAAAACAAGATAATATCAGCAGGAAGACTTCCACCAAAAGCATAAAGCAATGGGATTGAGTATACCTGACACACACACACACACACACACACACACACACACACACACACATATATATATATATATATATATATATATATATAGATAGATATATATGTATGTATGTATATATGTATGTATGCATGTATGTAAATGCTCTGAAATTTATATCGATGAAAAAAAAACATCGATTCATAAACGGAAAAGTGTTGCAACAGAAATTTAAAGCATATATGACATTTCATAATCACAGAACACTTAAGAAATCAAGTGAACTGTTAGCTGAACCTGTTTTCTATAACGAAAACATAAAGGGGGATAATTTGAAACCAATTACAATAAGCTGATAGAGAAAGGAATACACTCCATCACAGTACTTATGAAGAAATCAAAATTTAAATCGAACGCTGACTGCTGTATTGATTTTGGCACTTATAATGGATGGATGTCTTCAATCAAACAATATTCAAGAACAATCAGAATTCAAATGAACAACAACATAAGTAATATTTTGAATGTGCTTAGTGCAGTAAGGCTATTATTAAATGTGCGAAAGGGGGCAAAACTCTATTCAGAAAAAAAAAATGATAATAGGAAACCAAATTGTTGCCTACAGTGGTCAGAGAAGTTAAACATTAATATTTCGAGGGAAAAGGCATTTCTAAAAATTCATAAATGAAGTGATGTCAAACTAAATGGGTTGTAACTGAGAATAGTTCATCAGAATATTGCTACTAATATAATTTTACACCCTATGGGTATAGCAACTGCGACAAATTGTACATGGTGTAATAATACATGAGGCTCTATTGAACATTTCCTGTGAAACTGCTGCTGTGTCCGAAACGCTTGGAAATCAACAGAACATTTAATCAATGACAAGTGTGGAAATACCTTTAACATTAAAATCACAAGGAACCTTGTATTGTTCGGCGTTAATCAAATTGTAAAACAGAATATTTCTGATATAATGGCTACCTGGCTAAACTTGACTCTCAGTAAGAAGGCTACTTACTGCATAGCTTTCATCGGCGATCCGGCCGACTTCTTCAGCGCAACTGCTGGGTTGAGAACTGGCTTCAGTGCGCACTGCCGTGAGCGAACTCACGACAGTGCGACTGAATAAGTGAGGAGTACACTGATGGCAGATTGTGTCGGCCCCGGTCACGGTTGAGAATATTTCTGCTTCTGTAGAATAATCCACAACGGACCTTGTGGCTTATCCCGTGGATGGTGGTATGCGTGCGCGGGCTTGTCGGACGAGGATGGACGTTCTCCAAACAGATACTGTGACAGTAGATCCCTGAAGCATTTGGTGGATGCTGCATTGACTATGTGGGCGGGGAAAGAGTTCCATTCTGGGACGGTCCGCTGTGCATAGCCAAACTTGTCAATGTTGCCACGGAGTTGGTATCGCTGCAGGAAGCATTGGTTGTTGGATCTGGTTCTGGAGGAAGTCTCAGTGAAGTATTTATCTTTCGGGATGGCAACTTCTCCAGTGATAATGCGGTAGGCCATAACCAGTCTCGAGTACATATGGCATTCAGACAGCGGGTCCCCCTTCAGCTCATGTAGCATCTCGGTCACACTACTGGTTCGGCCGTAATGACAAGTGGCATATCTTGCTGCGCATCTTTGGACCTGTTTGATGTGTGACACATCCTTCTTTGTGTACGGGTCCCACACCGTTGCGCAGTTCCTGCGCTTCCCTGATCTTCTTGGGCATGTCACTTGTGTTTTGCCTCACAAAACCGAGCTGCTGGTAGGCCTTCTTGACTATGATGTCGATGTGTGCTGTCCACTTGAAGTCGTTGGATAGCAGTACTCCTAGGTACTTCTGGTGACTCACTTCCTCCAGCTCACTGTTGTGGATGTAGTAATTGCTACAGATGGGAGCCTTGGTCGGTGAGAAGTGGAGGACGGCACATTTTGAGGCATTAAAATTCATCAGCTATTTATCCTCCTACTGATTAAGCCGATTGAGGTCCTCTTGTAGTTTCTTGCTGTCATCTGCAGACTGTATCTCACCTTAGAGGACACAATTGTCGGCGAATAGGCAGACAGATAATGACAAGTTGTCTGGCAGATTGTTGATATACAGAAGAAACAATAGCAGGCCCATGACTGTTCCCTGAGGCACAACGGATATTACTGGGGTTGGTGCTGATGTTTCGCTTTCCAGGGTCACTGATTGTGTACGCTGAGTCAAGAAAGATCGTATCCACATCAGTGTGCTGCCTCTGATCCCGTAGTGATTGAGCTTCTTGAGGAGCCTTTCATGCGGAACTTTGTCGAAGGACTTTGTGAAGTCTAATACGATCATGTCGATCTGCTTCCTGTGCTTGTACGCGTCGGCTAGGTCATGAGCTGTGAGTAATACTTGTGTTTCGCACGAATGCTTGGCACGAAACCCATGTTGGTATTCAGATAGTATGTTGTTGTCATCGGCATGCTGCGTGATGGTAGACACTACGATGTGCTCGAGATTCTTATTATAATGCTTGCCAAATCATTTATCTATAAATACAAATTTGACAATTGTATTCGAAAAGTGTTTATTTCCAAAGACTACTAAATGTGGCATTCAAAATTGAACAGTATAATGCCAAAATAGACTTTCACTTGTCCATTTTTAATACTCGGTGGAATAAATATAAGCCAATGTTTTCTCAATAGAGAACAAAATCATCTTTCTAACATTTTCTCAAATCTTGATGTCCGCTCTGAAACCCTCAATGCATAAAATATTGTTACATAATTCTGTATGGTGTATGTTGTTCGTACGTCAACAATGCTTATACCTATGTGTATAAATTGACATCATTGTTTCATCACTACATTGTACCTCGGTGTGTAAAACAAATCATGCATTAGAAAGAAAAAGGTTTATAAAGATCTTAACAATTCGTTCTTGAATCTTTCAACTAAATATAACGCAGAACAGAATTACTGAACTAACTTTAACACAAGAACGTGTATTTATACTGTTGAAGCTTAGAGAAAATCACAGCTTGTTGTGAGCAAAGTTTTGCCCGGGGACACAGAAATAAGTAGTATCTGATTACATGATAGTTGTGTGGCTTCATAGTTCTCAACAATCGACCACGCATCAATGACCCATTGTTCTTTGTTCATTGTTCACTCTCTCTCTATGTATCTCTCTCTCACTTTCTCTCTCTTTCTCTCTCTGTCTCTCCCTCTCTCTCTTTCCTCTCTCTCTCTGTGCATTGTAAAGCGTGTATAAATTACAAAAGCCGTACATGTATTTCCCTCCCCACCCCATTGACTATTGTATTGTGGCCTAAGGCCGATGTGCATTAAAAAAAATCTGTTCTCTCTCTCTCTTTTTCTCTCTCTCTCTCTCCCTCTCTCTCTTTCTCTCTCTTTCAAACACACACACATACATACATATATATACACACACACGTGCGCTCACACGCTTCGTTCTTTCTGCTCATGTATTCAAAAGCGTGGGCGTGCATGAATTCCTGCCCACGCACATATGTATGCACGTTCTCGCATTATCTATCTATCTATCTATCTATCTATCTATCTATTTATCTATCTATCTATCTATCTATCTGTCTATTTATCTATCTATCTATCTATCTATCTAATTATCTGTCTGTCTGTCTGTCTGTCTGTCTGTCTACCTATCTATCTATCCATCCATCCATCCATCTATCTATCTATCTATCTGTCTATCTAACTGTCTATCTAACTATCTATCTATCTATCTATCTATCTATCTAACTGTCTATCTAACTGTCTATCTAACTATCTATCTATCTATCTATCTATCTATCTATCCATCGATCTATCTATCTATGTAATATATGCATGTATGTATGTATGTATGTATGTATGTATGTATGTATCTGTCTGTCTGTCTATCTATCTATCTATCTATCTGTCTGTCGGGGAGAGAATGCTGGACGGACTTGCAGAGTGGCTGGGGATGAGGAGGGTGGGGGAGATGCTGGGGGCAATGAGAGATAGAGATGGTTGGAAGTCCATGGTCGCCAACGCTATGTGGCAGGGCACCTGATGATGATGATGATGACCATGCTCGATGGTTGGTGTTGCTCTTCCCAATTACGCGGCCGTGACAAGGACACTACTCGCTTCTTAAGAGCTCTTTCAAAGATGTGGGCGCCTGGGGCAGTACCGCTTGACTCGTTGCGTTGCGTCATTGAAGCGTGCGTCACCGCCCCTTTCCCGTAAGCAAATTTAGGGTGGGAGTAGTGTTTATTTTCTTCTTAAAAAAAACAATTTGTTGGTGGACAGTCAATTACTACTGTGTCAAGTGATTGTCTACGACCTACCTGGCGTCAGCGGCTGCATGAATGAGATGTGCGCGTGGCGTCACGCCACAGGAGCGCACTCGTCAGCGTCCTTCCTTTCGCACTACTACATACATACATACGTACTACGTAGTGCGTGTGGTGTACGGTGGCCAACAAAAACCACAGGGTTGTTAAAACGGCGTTTTTTGGCCAGCCGTATCTCGGCGTCCCCTGAAGGGATCTGCACCAAACTTGGCAGTCATGCGCTCCCTTGAAATGTGTGACGTTCAGCGTAGGAGGTGTGCAGGTCCTGAAAGGGGTAGGTGAGAGGCAGTCCAAAGATGTTAGCAGGGTGTGTCATGAACGAGATCCTTCCGAGAGTGGCAGCGGTGGGAGCCGGCACCAGAGACATGTGCTCTGCTGCCACACTGCGTTTGTGCAGGACTGCATGACCACTGGTAGAGACAATCCAAACCCCCACTCCCTCCCCAAGACCAAAATAAGGAAAGAAAGGAATGGCTAAATAAAAAAAGAGCAACAACAACAACAAAAAGTACAGTAGAGAACAGAAAGGAAGCCTACAGCAATAGACAACGAGACACGAAGACAGGGAGCTCAGCAAGACCATTGCCAGACATGTGTTTGTAAGGGATTGGCTTTCCTTGGACAGGTGCGAACCCAGATTTGGTGTCTTTGTCTGTTGGATGCTATTGAGATGGGAGGGGGCAGACTGCGTTACGTCAGATGCAAAGGACGTAGGGTCGGTGATGAAGAGGAAATGGGACAAGAGCAGAAGCGACTGTTGAATGAGTGCTGTAATGCACTGTTTGCACAGGGATGGAGAGAGAGGGTACTTACCCGCGCCTGCGCTGGCCAAGGTGATGACTGCGCAGGAGGGTGGATGCTGCTGATGCCAGCGCCGGGACGGGAGGGATGGTGAAAGCAGAAGGCAGCCATGGACGGCATCCGCAGGTGACGGAGGGAGGGAGGGAGTGAGTGAGCAAGCAAGCACTGTGCACAAGGCAATGAGTGGCAATTAATGTGATTGTGATCGATTGCAGACAAACACACACACACACACACACACACACACACACACACACACACACACACACACACACACACACACACGCACGCACGCACGCACGCACAAAGACACAGACAGGGAGAGCTCTGATACATAGACGTAAAAGATACAGGGTAAAAGCAAACATGAAAAACTGCCTTGTTTGTAAATGATCCTTTGGAGTACCGACGACGACGTTTCCAGCAGCCCAGGCCGTCTTGTCAAAAGAGAAGTGGACACTAAAATGACAGAGCATTGAGGGGACAGAGCGAGTGAGTGTTACTCAGGATACGCAATAGAGAAATCATACAGTTGAAAAGTAACTGAAAGTGATAGAGCAGAACTGAAAACAAAAAAAATACAACAAAAAAACCTACAAAAAGGGATGTGACAAGCAGCAGCAGATGTTTGAGGGTTTTGTCCCTTTGGAAGGTGATGGATCAGTAGTGGTTTGGGAAATATGTCTTGAGAATGTTGCAGTTGAAGATATTTGAGTGACAGAGAAATAATATACATAATTATGCAGTAATTTCATTATATATATGATCATATATATAATCTCTCTCTCTCTCTATATATATATATATATATATATATAGAGAGAGAGAGAGAGAGAGAGAGAGAGAGAGAGAGACTTCAGACTGAAAAACTGCCTTGTTTGTAAATGATCCTTTGGAGTACCGACGACGACGTTTCCAGCAGCCCAGGCCGTCTTGTCAAAAGAGAAGTGGACACTAAAATGACAGAGCATTGAGGGGACAGAGCGAGTGAGTGTTACTCAGGATACGCAATAGAGAAATCATACAGTTGAAAAGTAACTGAAAGTGATAGAGCAGAACTGAAAACAAAAAAAATACAACAAAAAAACCTACAAAAAGGGATGTGACAAGCAGCAGCAGATGTTTGAGGGTTTTGTCCCTTTGGAAGGTGATGGATCAGTAGTGGTTTGGGAAATATGTCTTGAGAATGTTGCAGTTGAAGATATTTGAGTGACAGAGAAATAATATACATAATTATGCAGTAATTTCATTATATATATGATCATATATATAATCTCTCTCTCTCTCTCTCTATATATATATATATATATATATATATATAGAGAGAGAGAGAGAGAGAGAGAGAGAGAGAGAGAGAGAGAGAGACTTCAGACTTCAGACTTCAGATGGTTTATTCATATAGGCCACAGCCCCTTAGAAGGGGGATGCACATAATTATACATTCTCACAATCACATAAACATTAACTAGGCAATAACCACATTTCTAATTTGAAATATTTTGTACAAGTGCATGACAAATAAGCGAAAAGAACATAAAATACAAACATTCTATTCTTATTCGGTAAAATTAATTCTAAAAGACTCAAGAGACTGCTGTCTCTCTAAATTTAAGCGCTTTGTATAGAAATAAAGCTAAGTTTCGAACAACTTTAGTAGGTGTCGATGACATCAATAAAGTGAATTTAAATAAGGAAGGTTCTCTATAATATTTTGAGCTTATGTATTTTTCACGAATAGAATGGAGTGCTGGACAACATAATACAAAATGTACTTCATCTTCTTTTGATATTTTGCACAATGGACATAATAGATCATTATCACTATGTGCTCTGTATCTAAAATAATGAACTGTGATTTCTGATATACCTAACCTAAATCGTGTCATTGTATATTTTAGATGTCTGTCCATGTCTGTCTCTAAAGAAGGTTTCAAATCATGCATACCAGAAAAAGTACTGTATATGTTATACCTCTCACTATTGTGAGTATGTTCGTTCCAGTCCTGCCACCTACAATCAATTAAACGTTGACAAAAAACACGAATGAACTGATTCAGTCTGCCAACACCTTGACAAAACCATACAACACCAAAACCATATTTAAACAAGCAACTGCGTACATTGGATGCCCAGTTTTGCCTACCTTTAGCATCTAAATCATATAACATATTATACGCTTTTCGTGGAATTCTATGGTCTTTCATATGCAGTAATTTAAACCAATAACGAACACAATTAACTGCAGAGTTTATGTATATGGAATGGCAATTTGTTTCACCATACACAAGATCATTAGGTGTTCGCATATTAATTCCTAGAAATTTCTTCAGGGCAAAAGTATTAACTGCTTCACAATGAATTGCAGCTTTACTTAATCCCCATAGTTCAGACCCATATTGTGCGACAGGTTGTACCTGAGAATCAAATAATTTAACAAACACATGAAAAGAATTAACATTCAAAAGGTACATCTTCTTCATAATGAAAAACAAAACATTTTTAGCTCTGCTGGATAAATCTTTGCATGTTGCAACGAAACTCAAACGAGTAGAGAACAGTATTCCAAGATACTTGTACACATTCACCACAGGCATTGCATTTCCACCATACACCCATCGTTCCCTTGCGCCCAAATACCCACCCTTTCTAAATACTATGATATTACTTTTTGACATACTGACCTTTAAATGAAGCGCAGCTGCTGCGTGTTGCAGACTGTTTAACTGTGTTTAAAGTCCAGTGACTGTTTCTGCCACCAAAACAACATCATCTGCCAGCAAAAGAATAAATAATTCAAAAGCATCACGAGACAGAACAGCACCATGTCTTCCATTATTAATCACTTCAATCGCCAGTTCGTTTATAAAAAGAGAAAATAACACTGGACTGCATGGATCACCTTGTTTCACTCCTGCAGTGCAGTTAAAATAGTCTAAGTTTAGCACCACATCGAACCCTGGATTTTACCTGATCATACATACTTCTAATACATCGATACAGTTTACCTTTTATATTGTTTTTGAGAAGAATGGGCCAAAGTATATTTCTGTTGATCGAATCAAACGCTTTCTCAAAGTCAATCAATGCCACAAATAGTTTTCGATTATTGGCAAACTGTTTCTGTACAAGAGCTAACAAAGTAAACATATGGTCAACAGTTGAGTATCCCTTTTTAAAACCAGCTTGATGCTCACCTGTGATATTATTTTCTTCTATCCATTCTTGTACTCTATTGTTAATTATTATGCTAAATAGTTTACTACTTATGTCACTAATCGAAATTCCTCTATAATTATTGGGATTATTAATTTCTCCTTTTTTAAAAAGTGGTAAGATTATAGATTCAGTCCAGTTTTGGGGGAATTCACCATTATCAAATAAAGTATTGAATAACTTTAAGAAAAACTGCATTACTTGCTCACATGAATTCTTAAAAAGTTCACATGTGATACCGTCTGGACCAGCAGCCTTCCGGTTTTTTCAATTTCCTAATTGCAAATTGTACTTCCTCTTTTGATATTGGGCGGTTCATATAACCAACACTCTCATCAACTAGTACGTCCCCATTCTGTGTGTTTTCAGAATTGATATCAGTTTCTAATAAAGTTTTGAAGTGGTGGAACCACATATCCATCGTGATATTACTTATAGGTTGTTTCCTTCTTGAAGTCAATTTGTTAACTGTATTCCAGAATTCCTTTTGACTTTTAATAGAGTGAACTAATTTATCAACTATCGCCTTATCAAAATGCTCTTTCTTTCTTTTTTGTAAATTTTTATATTCACGTCTAGCAATTACATATTTATTTTGATCTTCACGTTTCTTTGAGCGGCGACTTGTTTTTAACAGTCTCCATACATTTCTCCTTGCACACACACAGTCCTGATCAAACCAATCACCAGGTACCCTCTTACTGTTTAAGACTACACGTTTCTTCATACACTCAGCACTTGCTTTTATACAGTCATTAAACATATTCAGTGCCATATTTACGTTTGTATCTATCAAACGTATAGCATCATCAAATTTTCTACGGTTTTCATCTTGGCTTAATGCATTACGGTACAGATGTGCATATTCATCATTCCAAACGATTCTTTCGATGAGCTGTTCATACCTTTCATGGTCTATATTTGAAGTATTTTCATTTGGAAAACAAATACAAGCTGTGACAGGCAAATGGTCTGATTCAATTCGTTCAACGATAGACAATTCACACTGGTCATACACAAGCGCAAGAAGATCATTTGAAAATATAAAATAGTCAGTAACACTGTTTCCACTGTCAGAAATATATGTACTCCGACCTTCGAGATCACCTTTACACATACCATTAAAAATACACAGTCCTAAAGCAGTACACAAATTCAGCAGTAATTTTCCATATTTATTCATATGACTGTCTTCTGAACGTCGGTTAAAATTAAGCGATCGGATTTTGTTGTGCACATCAAAAACATCACTTTGTATAGAAATCCTGAGAAATATCAGAAGTTCTGCTGTTCAGATCATAATTCAAAATAACATAAACGTCATTTGTTAACAAACTGTCAGTTAAACATTCTTCAAGTAAGCTTATGCCATTATCAAAACCAAAATGACCATAATAAGGGGAGCCCTCTGGATGTACATAACAACAAACATACAATACATTCTTATCTGTTCCAAACAATTTTTTATCGATAAGAAACACACAAAAGTTACTATAATCAACATCATAACTTTTACAAAGGGAATTAATTCATTCTTTACCAAACAAACCACCCCTCCTGATCGCCTCCCTTGTTTAGATAATTTAATAGCTGGTTTACAGAAGATTTTGAATCTTAAATGCGTTCGACTGACAGTCTTCCATAAAAGTTTCAACAAGACAAATAAGGTCAAAACTACAGATATACAGAACAAAATCAGGGTCTGTAATTTTCGAAACTAAGCCATTGACATTCCACAACAAAAATGTGAATGGATGCTCCTTGTTGACACTATATGTACATGGCTTTGTCTTTCACGTGGTCGCTCGTGCTATCTGACAAGTTGGCCACACTGACCTTGTTCATTTGGCATCGTTCACGCACGCCACTGACAGACACAGACGAACGAACAACCGGTGTATGGCCAGTGTAGTTCTCTTTTGACGACGAGGGAGAAAGATTATTTTTAAAGTCAGGCCGGCCATCATCCTATCTGCTTTCATTCAATCCATCCTTACCATCGAGATAATATCTTTTACCATTGATTATCAGATAGTCAAAAACCATTGTCGCTCTTTTCCCATCGTTGCGTGCTGTGTTTAGATGGGGTTTCAGTTTGCTTCTAATTTCCCTTACACGTGTAGAAAAGTCTTCCCCCACAAAAACATTGGATCCTTTCAGTTTTCGTTTACATTTCAGAATTTGGACTTTATCTTTGTAAAAACAACAACGTGCAATTATCGGAGAGTCAGATTTTGCATTGAATCGATGAACGTGATCGAATTGTATGTCACCTGCCATCTCCAATTTGTCAGTGATGAGGTCCTGTACTTTACTTTCACATTGTTCGTTGGTTTCGTTTTGTCCTCTATTCATCCCATAAAAAATAAGATTATTTCTTTTTCATCTACCCTCAAGATCATCTGTTTTCCTCTCCAGTTCATCTACTTTTGCTAGTAATGCAGAATTACTTTTCATCAGTTCTTCATTTTCATTTCTAAGAAATCCCACCTCTTCTCTCAAATCTTTTACCCCACTCTGCAGTGTTGCTGATTGTTCGCAAAGTTCTTTTACACTGTTGTCTAATTGACAAAACTTACTGTTCATGTTGACGTTCATGTCACTAACTTGGGAGGTCAGAGCACTGAGCATCCCCACCACGTCTGCCAGAGTTGGTTCCTGAGAAGGAGGGGGAAGAGGAGTCGCCTGGGCACCACTGTCCGTCTGTCCCGTCATACTGGTCTGAGGTCCAACGCTAGTCAGCCTGGTCTACCGTGTACTTCCGCTCTGGAAGGTGCATGACCGGGATTCTGCTCCACGTCACCGCACTGAAGAAAAAATCCTCCCCAGAACGTCAGCGCGAGGAGCAATCCTACTATGATACCGTCTAGTCTGCTTTTGGCTGTTATGGTGCCAACTCTCATGGCGGCTTTCTCGTTGGCCCTCTTCAACATAAATGATACGTACACTGACTGGAACGTGCCACATGTCGCCATAAAAAAGTCAGCTGCGTCGACGGCATGGTTCTTTACAGTGCTTCTTGCAGAGTATTTTGTTGTCACTCTCATGCAGTCCTGGGAAAAGGCGCGAACAGGGAGACGATGTGAAGCGTGTCTTTTGTTTATCGACACTAGGTTGCGCCCCCCGAGAGAGAGAGAGAGAGAGAGAGAGAGAGAGAGAGAGAGAGATTTATGTCCATTATATATATGTTTTATTAATTTATATCATATATATATATTTCTTTCTTTTTTAAAGTTCTCTTCCACGACCTGGGTTGTCCTCTTCTCTTGTGTGTTTTTCTCTCTTGTTGCTTGCAATGCAGCAGCCCACACACATGGAGCAGGCAGGCAGTGGGTGATTGTTGTTGTTTCTTCTTGTTCTTGTCTGCCTTAGCTTGTTGATGATGGTTGGTTGAGTGGTTAAGTGCAGCATGAGGGTAGATAGGAGGGCGCCTGGCTGTGCCTGCTTGCCTGGCCGTTGCCACACTTGTGTACCCTGTTCCATGTCCACTGGCAGTCTCTGTCTGCCTGTCTGTCTGACGCTGTCTGTCTCACACACACACATCACACGCGACATACACACACACACACCACACACACACACACACACACACCACACGCGACATACACACACACACCCGACGTGACTCACACACACATACACACACGCACACACACACACCACACACACACACACACACACCACGTGACATACACTCACACAGCACACGCGACATACACACACACACATACATATCTGCCTCTCTTTCTCCCTCTCCCACACCCTGTCTGTCTCTCTCTCTCTCTCTCACCCCCTTTCTCCCTCCCTTCTATTCTTTCTGTCTCTCTCTGGAGAGATCTTTGAGGAAACATTATACACAAAACATGGTCGTATGTGCCAGTACACACACACACACACACACACACACACACACACACACACACACACACATATATATATATATATATATATATATATATATATATATATATATATATATATGTATATATATACACACACACGTACGTACATAACATAGACGCACGTACACACACGCACATATCTCTCTCTCTCTCTCTCTCTCTCTCTCTCTCTCTCTCTCTGTCTCTCTCTCTCTGTGTCTCTCTGTCTCTCTCTCTCTCTCTCTCTCTCTCTCTCTCTCTCTCTCTCTCTCTCTCTCTCTCTCTTCCCCTCCTTCTCTGGACATTTCTCTCGAATCTCTGTGTCCCTCTCTGTCTCACTCACTCACTCTCTCTCTCTGTCTCTCTGTCTCTCTATCTCTGTCTGTCTCTCTCTGTCTCTCTGCCTCTCTGTCTCTGTCTGTCTGTCTCTCTCCCTCCCTCTCCCCTTCGGTTAGATCTTTAAAAGAAACACGGAAAATAAAATATGCTCGTATGCGACAGTATACACACACACATACACATATACAACATATACGCGACACAGACACACATGCATATACATCTCCCTCTCTCTCTCCCTCTCGCTGTTTCTCTCTCTCTCTCTCGTTCACTCTCTCTCTGTCCCTGTCTCTTACTCTCTCTCTCTCTCACTCTCTATCTCTCTTTAGCTCTCTCTCCCTTTCTTTCTTTCTCTATTTTTACGGCTAGATCTTTAAGTAAATACAGACGACAAAATATGCTCGTATGCGACCGTATACACACACACGCTACCACACATACGCAACACAGACACACATACATATCTCCCTCTCTTTCTCCCTCTGTCTCTTTCCTTCTCTTTCTCTCTCTCTCACTCTCTCTCTCTCTCTCTCTCTCTCTCTGTGCCCCCCTCTCTCTCTCTGGTTAAATGGAAAACAAAACATGCTCCTATGGGACCGTATACACACACACATACACGCACGCACATACACATACACACGCACGCGTGCACACACACACACGCACGCACACACACACACGTACACACACACGTACACATACGCACACATGCAAGCGCGCGCATGCACACACACACACCCCTACCATACGAGTACATACGCGACACAGACACACATTCATACATATCTATAATAATAACAATAATTACAATATTTATATACCGTAGCGCAAAATCTTGATAAAATCAAATCTAAGCGCTGAAACACACACACACGCACGCAAACACACGCACGCACGCACGCACACACACACACACACACACACACACACACACACACACACACACACACACACACACACACACGCACACACACACGCACACGACTATAAATGGGGAGAAAGAATAAAAGCAATGGAAAATTATAGAGCATATTATATACAATTATATATTACAATGTGATTCCCCTCCGAGTGGAGACAGGTTGCAGAGCGGATTGAGTGAGGTCAAGATTTTATTCAGAGGAGAAAAGGTGAGTTTTGAGAGCGGACTTGAAGGAGACAAAAGTAGGTTGCTGACGGACTGAGAGAGGAAGTTTGTTCCAGGAGAGCGGACCAGAAACAGAGAAGGTTCGTGGACCATAGGTATTGAGCTTAGTGCGTGGAAAGCGAAAAGTCAGAGGATCGGAGGCAGAGCGGAGGTACGTGAGGGAACATAGATCTCAAGTAGGCTTAACAGGTAATCGGGGGCTGCGTTATTGAGGCTTTTGTAGCACATGGTGTCTAGTTTGTACTGTCTGCGCTTTGATACAGGGAGCCAGTGAAGTTGTGCCAGGTGAGGAGATATGTGGTTAGCTTTTTTCTTTTTGAGTACAAGGCGTGCAGCATTGTTTTGAATGCACTGTAGGATGTGAATGGTGGAAGCAGGAAGACCAGACAGGAGTGAATTGCAATAGTCAATGCGAGACATTATGAAGGAGAGAACGAGTTTTGCAGTTGTTTCCACAGAGAGATACTTCCTGATCAGGCTTATACGATGGAGGTGATAGTAGCAAGATCTGGCAGTTTGAGAAACAAAGTTGTTCATGGAGAGGGTAGAGTCAATGCAGACACCAAGGTTTTTAGCCGAATCAGAAATTGGGACTGATGTGTTACATAATGGGAGAGAAAGAGGAGGCAGCTGAGAAAGTTTCTGACGGGTGCCAATGAGGATAGCTTCTGTCTTGTCGTCATTAAGCTGAAGTTTATTGTATGTCATCCAGTTCTTATTGTCCGAGTAACACTCAGTGGTGCGAGTCAAGAGGCGCTGTATATTGTTTGGTGTGTCACTCTCTTGAAGTTGGGTGTCATCAGCATAGAAGTGGTGTTTTATAGAGTGGGAGTTGATGATGGTGGACAGGGGGGAGGTGTAAAGAGTGAAAAGAACAGGGCCAAGGACAGATCCTTGTGGAACACCACAGGTCAGGTATGCAGGTTGAGAGTAAGTGCCATTGATAAGAACAGTTTGTTTTCTGTTTGATAGATATGAAGTGAACCAGGAGAGAGCAATGTCAGAGATGCTAAAAGTATGATGAAGTCTAGAAAGGAGAATACCATGATCATTGGTATCAAAGGCTGCAGACAGATCAAGGAGTGTGAGGAGAGAGACTTTGCCAGTATCAGTTGCAAGGAGGAGATTGTTGAGAATGTGTAGCAGGGCAGCTTCAGTGCTATGGCACTGGCGGTAGGCTGACTGGAAAGGATTGAGGAGATTGTTGGCAGACAGGTGAGAGTTCAGCTGGTTGAGGACAACTTTTTCGATGAGTTTTGACAAGAAAGAGAGATTAGAGATAGGCCGGTAATTTTTCACTTCATTTGGGTCTAAATTGTATTTCTTGAGGAGAGGGTGAACAATAGCAGACTTGAAAGAATCTGGGACAGTTCCAGTTTGAAGAGAAGTGTTGATGATGTCAGTGATGAATGGGAGGAGAGTAGGGAGACAGTCAGAGTAGAGAGAACCTGGAAGAGGATCCAGTTCGAAGGTTTTGAACGACATGGATCTGATTGTGTTGAGAATTTCTTCTTGTGAGACTGGGGTAAAAGTAGTAAGAGGTGTGCCAGAGAAGGAAGGGTCAGGTGGGCATGGTTGACAGGGTGTCCTGTCAAGCCTGTCACGAAGAGTTTGTATTTTGGTGGTGAAATACTTGGAGAATACAGATGAGAGTTCTTCATTTGTGTGTTTTGTTGGGAGAGGTAAATCTTTTCGTGTGCCAAGGAGATGATTCATGGTTGTAAAGAGTTCTTTTGAAGAAGAGGCATTCAGGATTTTGGTTTGGAAATAGCTTGTTTTTGCAGATGCAATGAGGGTGGATACTTTTGTTTTAGAGGCTTGGAAAAGTTGCCTATGTACAGTGAGTTTGGATTTGCGCCAGCGGCGCTCTGCTCTGCGGCGGGCACGTTTTGTACAGGCAATCTCATGAGTGAGCCAGGGGGTAGGGGGGCGGTCAGGTAAAAGACGGGTTGTGGCTGGAGCATGAGTGTCCAGAAGATGGTGGAGAGTAGTATAGAATTCATCAGCAAGGTTATGTGACTTTTCAGAAAGGAGACGGAAGGCATCAGATGAAAATGTGGAGAGGTCGATAGATTTGAGATTGCGTTGAGTCACTGTGTGCGTGGTACGGGAAGGAGGAGAAATGTCAAGAGAACAGAGAATTGCAGAGTGGTCAGATGGAAGGGTTGAAGTTAGACGGGTAGAAAGAATTAAGCAGTTGTCAGTAGCTGAATTGTGGTGATCACGAGAAATGATCCAGTCAAGAATGTGACCTTTTTGATGGGTTGGTTCAGAAATGTGTTGAGTCATATTGTGATTGGACAGATAGTTGATGATATGTCTTGTGTCATAACGGTGACAATTCTCCTTTTCTCTCACTCTGTTTCTTTATCTCACGCTCTCTCTCTCTTTCCCACTCTCTCTCTCCCTCCCTCCCTCTCTTTCTCTCTCTGGAGAGATCTTGAGTAAACATTCTACACAAAACATGCTGGTAGGCGACCGTCCACACGTACATACATACACAAACACACAAGCACACACATACCCCTCCCTCTCTCTCTCTATGTCGCTCTCTCACTCCCTCTCTCTCCCTCTCTTTCTCTTGCTCCTTTTTTCTGTCTGTCTGTCTCTCTCTCTCTCTCTCTCTTTCTTTCTCTCCTCTCTCTTTCTCTCTCTCTCTCTGGACAGATCTTTAAGGAAGCAATCAATACTAAATATACCTGTACGTGTACGCTTGCACAAAAATACAACACAAACACCCACACACATGCACACACACATACATGTATCTCACTCTTTTTCCCTCTCTCTCTTTCTCAATCAGTCTGTCTATTCGTCAGTTTCTCTTTCTCTCTCTCTCTCTCTCTCTCTCTCTCTCTCTCTGTCTGTCTCTCTCCTCCTGTGTGTCTCTCTCTCTTCCTCTCGCTCTCTTTTTCTCTCTCCTGTCTATCTGACTGTCTTTCTCTGTCTGTCTCTCTGTGGACAGATCTTTAAGGAAGCATTCAATACTAACTAAACATTTAACTAAACATTCTGCACAAAACATGTTTGTATGCGCCCATACACATGTACATACCTGACACAGACAAACAAACTCAAACATCTCCCTCTGTCTATCTCTGTCTGTCTGTCTGTCTGTCTCTATCTCTCTCTGTTTCTCTCACACTCACATATACACACACACAAACACACACACATTCACACACACACACTCACACACACACACATACACTCATACACATACACACTCACGCACACAAAAACGAACACACGGACATACACACACGTAAGTATATCTATCTCTCTGTCTGTTTCTATCGCGCGTGCTCGTGCACATACACACATATAGAAATGCAAACAAACACCCACACACTCACAAACACACATATACACACACAGACACACACACACACACACAGAAACACAAACACACACACACGTGCGCACTCACGCACGCATACAAACACACGCACACACACGCGTGCGCACACACAAACGCACACACACACACACACACACACACACACACACACACACAGACCCACACAGTCAAACACAGACACACACATACACAAAACACACATACTCAAATAAACCCACATAAACTCATAAATAAATACAGACACATACGAATAAACACACTCACACACACACACACACACACACACACACACACACACACACACACACACACACACACACACACACACACACACACCCCCGCACACACACAAACACACACACACACACATCCACACATAAATAAACACACATACACACTCATATACACACATGAATAAACACACACACACTCACATAAATAAACACACACAAATAAACACACACACATACATACACACACATAAATAAACACACACACATGCAAACGCATAAATAAACAAACACACATACATACACACACATAAACAAACACACATAAATAAACACATACACACTCCAATTAAGCAATTCTTTAAACATCAACGTTTTGTCAGTCTACCTGCCAACAAGTCCAAATGACCACAACACAGAATGGCTGCGCACAATCCAAGATCAGCAGTGTGGTAAATGGCTAATAGGTGGAGACTTTAATTCCCACTCCCCATTTTGGGAAAAGAACTGTTCTACTGTTACAAGCAATCGTTTGGTAGAAAATATCGTTGATAGTTTGCTTTACCTTCTAAATGATGGTAGTGTCACTAGGATCCCTGATGTCTCCAAACACAGGGCGACAGCCATCGATTTGTCTCTGATATCACCAGAATTAGCACCATCCTGTACCTGGGAAACTCACAGAGACACTTTGGGAAGCGATCATCTACCTATCATCATAACCATAACTGACAAAAACATCAGGATGAAAGACAGCTCTCCTGATATTATTCCAAAATATAATTACAAGCGTGCAGACTGGTCCTTATTTCGAACTACTCTTGCTAATCAGGATTACAGACATTATGAAAGTGAAAATGTAGACATTATGTTTTCTAAATTCCAAGAGTCAATTCTAGCCGCTGCAGACATATCAATTCCGAAACTCAAAACTTCTAGATCGAATAATCGATTGGGTAATGTTTGGTGGACAGAGGCATGTGAGAAAGCAGTTCAATATAAAAGGGAGAAATTCAATATCTACATCAAAAGCCGGAAACCTGAAGATCATGTGGAAATGAAAAAAGCTAACATCCAATGTAACAAAACCATCGCTGAAGCAAAGAAAGATTATTGGGCATCATTCTGCACAAAACAAATTTCAGATTTCAAAGATTTTCATAAAGTCTGGACGAAAATGAATCAAATGAAGAATGGAACCAACCTACAAAGGTGTCCGATAATAATAGAAACATGTAACACATTTCCTTCAGACATGGACAAAGCAGAAACTTTTGTGGAATTATTTGCTAAAAACAGTAAAGTTGAAGGTTTATCTTCAGACTGCAAACATCACAGAGAAATGGAAGATAACAACCCAATCTACACTGATCCAATACCTCAGAATGATCTCTGGTTTAATTCTCCAATCACCTTAGAAGAGCTAAAAAAAACACAATACTGTCTCTACACAACAAAACGAGTTCGGTAGGTGTTGATGCAGTTTCGACTGAAATGATTAAACATCTCCCTGAAAACTATCTTATTTTCCTACACAAAATTCTGCAGAAATGCTGGGTTAACGGAACTGTACCACAAATCTGGCAAAAGTCTATAGTTATACCGATATTAAAAGCAGGAAAATCAAAAACTGATAAAAACAGTTACAGACCCATTGCTTTGACGTCCCACACGAGCAAACTAATGGAAAGATTGATCTTAAACAGACTTTTACACTACTGTGATAAAAATAATGTTATTCCGGTAAACCAGGCGGGTTTTAGAAAAGGGAGATCTGCAGTTGAACACCTGGTTAAACTTACAACTCAGATCAAACAACAGTTTGCCCGCAGAAAAAGTGTTTTAGCTACTTTCTTTGATGTAAAAAAAGCTTACGATCAGGTTTGGCATAAACGTCTATTGTTCAAGCTAAAATCTGTTGGTTTATCTGGTAATATGTACAATTACATTAAATCTTTTTTAGCTAATAGAACAATATGGGCTAGAGTGGGAGCTAGTTATTCTACTTCACGATGCCTTGACATGGGGATTCCACAAGGTTCAGTGATAGCACCTATTTTGTTTAATATCCTTATACAGGATCTTCCTAAAGCTCTTTCAAATCGTGTTGTTTTAGTACAGTATGCTGATGATATATGTACTTGGATGAATATCACTTTAAAAAAGATAACTCCACAGAGAACACGGAATTACATCAGGAAGTTGTATCAAATTGATCTTGATAACCTTGGAAACTATATGTTAGAAAATGGTCTGTCATTGTCGGCAGAAAAAACTAACATGATGCTGTTTGATCCTGGTGGTAACTCAAATAACTTACCTACTTTCAAATTGCTTGGTGAAGTGTTAAATTACAAACAGGTCGTAAAATTTCTGGGAGTTTACATCACGTCGAAATTAAGCTGGAATATCCATTTTGATTATATTTTAACAAAAGCACGAAAAACCTTAAATTTTCTAAAGATAATAAGCAAATTACCCTGGGGAATGGATACAAATATACTGATTCATCTGGCAACAGCGCTGGTCAGGTCTAAATTATCCTACGCGCAAGAAATTTTTTTCAATGCACCTAAATATTTACTAAAAAAGATTCAGAACTTGGACTGCAAAAGTCTTAAAATTGCACTAGGTGTACCAACTCATGCTTCTACTCTGGTAACGTACAAAGCTGCTGGAATTCTACCTCTAAACAACCATCGTGAGCTAGCTACAGCAAAGTTTGCAATTAGAACTACTTCACAAGCGAATAATTTTGTGAGCAAAGAAATTAAAATCAGGTCTGATATTGACTTTCCAAAACGAGCAAAAAACATTTCATCACAAATTACAACCGCAACATACATATCTGACCTGATCAAACAATCCAACATAACTATGGATGAAATAGCCGAGAAACCATCGTTAACGCCTATCCCTACATGGGAAATGCTAAAGGCCACGTTTGATCTCGATTATGCAGACGTTAAAAAAGATGATAATGTCAACATTACGCTATCCACAGTTTGTGAACACATCGATGAAAAGTACCGTACCCACCTCCACATTTTTACCGATGGGTCAGTCTTAGCAAATCAGAGCGCTGGAGCAGCGTTTTATGTTCCAGAATTTAACATTAAAAAGTCTTTTTTCATTGGGACAAATGTATCTATATATACAGCAGAACTGGTCGTTGTTGTTCAAGCGTTGCATTATTTAATAAGCCTTCGGCCTGTGTCTTTCAAAGTAGTTCTCTTTGTTGATTCAAAATCTGTATTATATGCCTTACAGTCTTTTGATACAGACACAAGACCTGATTTAATAATTGAGGCAAATCATCTAATACACTGTTTAAAGATAAATGGCTCGGAAATCAGTTTATGCTGGGTGCCTTCTCACGTTGGTCTTCAAGGCAACAACGTAGTTGACAGAGCAGCTAAATCCGGTGCACTCAATTCTGAAAATTCCATAGAATTACATGTTAACACCTCGGTAAATGAAGCTTACAACTCGCTAGAATTAGCATCATGGATTCGATTTCATGAACATTTAAATGAAAAATTTGTGTCCCAAAAAAGAATCAAACTTTCAGTTCAAAATATCTGTAAAAAAATTCACTATTCTTCGTTATATCATTTGAGATCAATTGTTACCACATATTTTCGTATTCAAATGAACGCTTTGAAAACTAAATATTGTAAAAACGTTTTATGTATTTGCGGTGAACAATTCACATTGTATCACTGTTTGTTTTACTGCAGAAAGCTTCGTTATTTCTTACCAAAGATGTTTACACAAGGAAACTATCTTGAAAAGCATTTTAAAGAAGTAATATCAGATCAAGTTCTGTTAGTTAAAATTTCAGAATCATTGGTTCACAGTCCTGTTAATGCGTTACTTTAAGGTTATTATTTTAATTATTATTATTTTATTTTGTTTTGTTTTGTTTTTTATGACGATGTTTTCTTTTACATTTAATGTTAGCGTTGTTCTAGTTTCATTTCTCTGTTTATCCATATCCTTTTTCTAAAAACCTTGCCGATTCCTTTTAATTTTTTTTTCCCGTCTCTTACTCTGTTCCCCTCTGTCCCCTCTCCCCCCCCCCCCCCCAAAAATCATCCTCCATGCCATTTTTACCCGTCTAATATCACTTATAGTGAAAAAACATTAAATCAAGGAACGAACGAACATACACACTCATATACACACGGATTCAAGATGGCGGAGACTCATAACTTCTAACATTTCAGCAGTCAGAGATATTGTGGAATTGTCCAATATGACCAGGACGAGAAGAGTCCGCCTTGTTCAACAGAAACAAGAAGTTACGTCAGCGGGAACGGCCAATCCGGAGAAGCCAACGACCAACAACGAGGGAGAAGTGACCGAAAAGGCAGAGACTGTCTCCACAAATGGCGCGTCGACCGCGGTTACCACGGGCACGCAGCGTGAGACAACTCACACCACACCTGTACTCAGCTCTGCGGAACTCGTGAGTACAATTGTTGACCTCAGAAACATCGTGCTAGATCTGCGCCAGCAAGTTAATTCCTTAGAAAGGTCTGTGCTTGCGCAGATCGAGGCCCGGTCAACAGCAACCGCCACCATCAACACCACCAGGAACAGACACAGACAGATCTCCATGACACAAATCCCACGTACGCAGACGTTCTTAAACAAAAACACACACACGGCAGGACGATCAACAGCCACAAAAATCAAACGAAACAAAATGTAGCAGGAATAACTCAAAGCAAGCGAAAACAGTGCCCGAAAAGAAAACCAAAGACGGGAAAGAACATCATGACATCAAAAAAGCTAAAGACGTCACCTCACAGCGCAAACATGCAACGTCACACCCTCTGCAGATATCAGAACAACGTAAAAAGAACCATGACCTTCCGTATGTTCTGACTGTCCACGATTCGGTGTTGAGAGATGTAAACTCAAGAAGACTGGGACGATCTTACGGTTTCGAAGGAGACTCGTGTGCTGTGAATAACATTAATGACATAAAAGGCTCTTTAGACAAGACTCTATCTCAATTTGACATTCCTGCAGACTGTATCGTTTTCCATTGTGGTGTTCACGAACTAAATAAAGATATCGCAACAACAACTCAACACCTTACTACTTGCATCAAATATGTAGCACAAAAATACCCAAACACAAAGATAGTCATCAGCAAGGTCGCCCCTGTACAACATGCACGTATGGAGGTTCAGCGGAATTTGTACAACGCTTTCTTATCTGCTGAGCTTGTTGACATCAAAAACGTATCTTTTGTCTCCCACGAAAACCTTCGCACCAACCAGCAGTTTCTTCACGACAATATACACCCCACTGCCAGAAGAAGCAGCGTGATAGCGGGGAACCTGGGAAGACACGTTCGGGATCTGTTTTGGGAGACCCCTAGGAGAACAACACGATCACGTTCTTCACGGCTACACTCTTCTAGATTCCCCCGAGGAAAGTTTCACCATTTTAACAAATACGAACCGTGGTGGCTGCAATATGATATGTTTTAGTATATCTACAGTTTTCAACGATTCTTGTCACAGGACTTTTTCCTCATCATCTCTGACAATTCCCTTGATGAAAGTATACAAACGCTAGAATTTACTTAGTCAGACTATCAGGACTCGGTCAGACTATAATCTCCGTACATTTGACGGCGTGTATACCATTGTTTTATTTATTTGTTATTTGTTTCTGTTCATAATCTACCTATTTTCTCTATTAGAAGGACTTTTTCCCATAGTTTTAACTACATTTTCCCTCCTACCTTTTATTAGTAGTCTAAGTAGTTAATGTTTTCTTTCTGGCCATTTTTTCTCGTACGCAGAAAACCAAAGTATTCGTGATTATCAAACAAATAACCTTTAATTTAACATAGGAGATTAGCCAACAATGAAACTGCGCCAACAATCACAAATCAAATTTTTGCAGTGGAATTGTAGATCTATTTCCAACAATTCCGCATACCTGGAACATTTTCTCTCATCAAATCAGTGTGAAGTTTTAATTTTGCAGTCCCTTAATGTTATCCCAACCAAACTTCCCAACTTCCAAAATTATTATTATCCTCCAATATATGACTTAGGAAATCCCGGGAAGAAGGTAGCTACTGCAATATATATACTTAAAGAGTTGCAATATCACATATTTAATTCCCCAGTTTTAACATCCACTGAAGACTTACACGCTTGTGCCGCCACAGTACAATTCAATAATTCTTTCATTCTGAACGTTTTGTCAGTCTACCTGCCAACAGGTCCAAATGACCACAATACAGAATGGCTGCGTACGATTCCGGATCTGCAGCACGGTAGATGGCTAATAGGTGGAGACTTTAATTCCCACTCCCCGTTTTGGGAAAAAGATTGTTGTACTGTTACAAGCAATCGTTTAGTAGAAAACATAGTTGACAGTGCGCTTTACCTTTTGAATGATGGGAGTGTCACCAGAATTCCTGATGTTTCCAAACACCGGGCAACAACCATCTATCTGTCACTAATATCACCAGAATTAGTACCATGCTGTACCTGGGACACTCACAGAGATACTTTGGGAAGTGATCACTTACCTATCATCATAACAATAACAAATGACAACATCAGGATGAAAGACAGCACTCCTGACATTATACCAAAATATAATTACATGTGTGCTGATTGGACCATGTTTCAGATTGCTCTTGCTAAACAAGAAAATAAGCATTATGAAAGTGAAAATGTAGACGTTATGTTTTCTAAGTTCCAGGAGTCAGTTCTAGCTGCTGCAGACCTCTCCATTCCGAAACTCAAAACTTTTAAGTCTAATAATCGTTTGGTAATGTTTGGTGGACAGAGGCATGTGAGAAAGCAGTTCAGTATAAAAAAGATAAATTCAAAATCTACATCAAAAGCAGAAAACCGGACGATCACATGGAAATGAAAAAAGCTAACACCCAGTGTAATAAAATCATCGCTGAAGCAAAGAAAGATTATTGGGATCATACTGCACCAAAGAAATTTCAGATTTTAAGGATTTTCATAAAGTCTGGACAAAAATGAATCAAATGAAAAACGGAGCCAACTTACCTAGATTTCCAATAATGATTGATACATGTCACAAATTTCCTTCCGACATGGACAAAGCTGAAACTTTTGTAGAACTCTTTGCTGAAAATAGTAAAGTAGATGGGTTGTCTCCTAACTGCAAACACTACAGAGAAACGGAAGCTAACAACCCTGTCTTCACTGATCCAATATCTCAGAATGATTGCGGGTTTAATTCTCCAATCACCCAAGATTAGCTGAAAAACACTATCTTGTCTCTACACAACAAAAGGAGTTCGGTAGGTGTCGATGCAGTTTCAACTGAAATGATTAAGCATCTTCCAGAAAACTATATTATTTTCTTACACAAAATTTTTCAGAAATCCTGGGTGAGTGGAACTGTACCACAGGTATGGCAAAAGTCTGTTGTTATACCCATATTAAAAGCAGGAAAGCCTAAAAACAATAAAAACAGTTACAGACCTATTGCGTTGACGTCCCATACGAGCAAACTAATGGAAAGATTGGTATTGAACAGACTTGTACATTACTGTGATAAAAATAACGTTATTCCGGTAAACCAGGCAGGTTTCAGAAAAGGGAGATCCACAGTTGAGCACCTGGTTAAACTTACAACTCAGATAAAACAACAATTTGCACGGAGAAAAAGTATTTTAGCAACCTTTTTTGATGTGAAAAAGCTTATG
>JAPXFY010000036.1:72500-92500 GCA_030674185.1 Monoplex corrugatus | reverse complement strand
AGAAGGTATCCAGCAGAAAGTAATATCAGTGCCTCTTAAAGATAAATTATGAATCAAGTGACTTATTTCCAGAATCATTTCTGATCTTGTTTGTAATTTTGATAATGCAAGAGCCTGAAGTACTGATTTTGAATCAACGCAAAGAAGTATCTGAAAAATTGTCCTAGGAAGACTTATCAGAAAGTTTAAAGCCATTAATATTGCAAAGAGTTCAGCTGTAAAGATAGATTTATCAAGTCCTATGTAGAAAGATTTTTCAATTTTGAGAGCAGGTATTAAAAACGCTGAGCCTGCTTTTCTTTCAATTACTGACCCATCAGTGTAAATTTTTCAAATAATCAGAATATACGTCGTCTATATGACATTTAACCTGACTTGCCAGTAAGTTTATATTGTCTCCTTTTTTTAAATTAGTGTGGTGTACGTCAAATCGTGCTCTTTGGAGTTCCCAACTGGGTACTGGCGAAAAGGAAGGTCGTATAGATACAGGATCTACGTCTAGATCAACTCCTGAGCCTTTCATGACGTCAGATGTGTATGTTGCAAGTGTGACCTGTGAAGATATTGATTTAGCTCGTTTTGGAAAGTCAGTATCTGATCTCAGTTTAATTTCTGTTTCTGAGATGTTTTCTACGGTGGTGTTTCTTAACAAAAATTTAGTAGAAGCGACTTTCCTTTGTTCATCAAGTGGCAACAGTTTGATTTCATTATATGTCCGAAGACAGGAAGCATGCATTGGAAGACCCAGTGCAAGTTTGAAACCTTTACAATCTATGCTCTGCAGTTTTTTTAGTAAGTGTTTCGGTGCACTGAAGAAGATTTCTTGAGCATAGGTTAATTTAGATCTAACAAGCGATTTACAAAGATGAACAAGTGTTGATGAATCTTGACCCCATGTCTGTTTGCGAACTATTTTTAATAAATTTAAACTTTTTTGAGCTTTGGTTAATAAGTATTCAATATGCTGATTCCAAGATAATTTTGCTGTAAGGAAAACTCCTAAGAATTTAATCGACTCGTTAAACTGAAGAAGAGTATCTCCCAGTTTGAAAGTGGGAATATTTACTGGGTTAGCTCCATTATTAAATAAAACTATTTTTGTTTTTTCCAGGGATAGATGTAACCCATTTTCTACCATGTATCGCGCTATTTTATCAAGTTCTAATTGGTAGCATTTGCGTGTATAATTGATACAGCGCAAAGGAGTTTTCTTTTTCATATTTACCTGCATCCACATGCATAAATCGTCAGCATATTGAGCTAAAACTACATGCTTAGATACTTTACTGGGTAAGTCATGCATTAATATATCATGAAAAGAAGGGGAGCTATAACGGATCCCTGAGGGATACCCATTTGAAGAATTCGTTTCGTGGAATATACATTTTCAATCCTCGTTTGAAATACTCTGTTTTCTAAGAAACACTTAACATAGCCAAAAATGTGACCTGTCAGCCCAATATTTTTAAATTTGAATAACAATCGGGAGTGCCACACTTGATCGTATGCTTTCATTATATCAAAAAATGTAGCTAAAACACATTGACGTCTTGCAAATTGTTGTTTTATATTAGTAGTTAGCTTTGTTAGGATTTCTACTGGTGACCTGCCTTTTCGAAATCCTGCCTGATTTACTGGTATTATTTTATTCTTTTCACAATAGTGCATCAGTCTTTTTAAGATTATTTTCTCCAACAACTACTGTATTATTTTCTAGCTGTGGCTGCCATGTTATCGTCTTTCATTCGTGGAGACATTTATTTATTACTGTAAATCAAGAGTAACTATTGAACTGACTGACTGACTGACTACGTGACTGACAACGTCTCTGATTGACTATATGACTGACTGACTGACTGACTGACTGACTGGCTGACTGGCTGACTGACTGACCAGCTGGCTGACTGGCTGACTGACTGGCTGACTGACTGACCAGCTGGCTGACTGGTTGACTGACTGAATTACGGACCACCTGATTGAATGAATGCGTTACTGACTGACTAGATCACTGACCCACTGACTGACCAACAGACTGACTGACTGACATACTAAATGACCAACTGAATGACCAACTGAATGTCTGACTGACTGACATTTCCATTGACTTGATTGACTGACTGATTACGTGACTGTCAGATTTATTGACTGATTATGTGACTGACAGACTGATTTATTGACTGACTACATGACTGATCACGTGACTGGCTGACTGATTTATTCACCGAGTATCTGACTGAGTGATTGACTGACTGACTACGTGATTGAATGACTGACCACATGACTGATCACCTGACTGACTGACTCTACTTATTGACTGAGTACGTGACTGACTTACAGACTGATTGGTTTGTTGATGTGTGGGAGGTTGGTTAGTTATGTGAATGGGTGGATGTTTTGTACAGTGTTTAGTTGATTTGTTTACATGCTGATTGACTGGCTGGTTGGGTATGTGTGTGTGTGTGTGAGGGGGTTGTTTGTGTGTGTTTACTCATGCATCTATGTGTGTGTTTATTTGTGTGTATGTGTGTTTATTTATGTGAGTGTATGTGTGTGTGTGTGTAAATTCATGTGTGTATATGTGTGTTTATTTGTGTGTATGTATATGTGTAAGTATATTTGTGTGTGTTATTTATGTGTCTATATGTGTGTATGTGTGTGGGGTTTTTTTTGTGGATATGTGCGTGTGTGTATATATATCTATATATATATATATCTGTGTGTGTGTGTGTGTGTGTGTGTGTGTGTGTGTGTGTGTGTGTGTGTGTGTGTGTGTGTGTGTGTGTGTGTGCGAGTTCGTTCGTTCTTTGATTTAACGTCTTTTCACTCTAAGTGATATTAGACGGTGTGTGTGTGAGTGTGTGTGTGTATGTGTGTGTGTGTGTGTGTGTGTGTGTGTGTGTGTGTGTGTGTGTGTGTGTGTGTTGTGTGTGTGTGTGTATATATTTTGTGTGTGTGTGTGTGATATATATGTATGTGTGTGTGAATGTTTTTATCTGTGTGTGGGGGGGGGGTATTTATGAGTGTATGTGGGTTTAGTTATGTTTGTGTGTTTTGTGTAAGTATGTGTGTGTATGTGCGTGTGCGTGTGTGTGTGTCTTTGACTGTGTGGGTCTGTGTGTGTTTGTGTGTATGTACATGTGTATGTATATGTACTTGTACATATGTGTGTATTGTTGTTTTGTTGTTGTTATTATTGCTGTTGTTCTTGTTGTTAGGGGGTGGTGGTGGTGGTACCTGCTAGTAGTTGGTTATTTTTTTTAAAAATTCATATATGATAATACACACAATCATGAACAATCAACATGCACAAAGTCTGTCAGTCTTTACCATGGATAAATTGCAGACAAAATGACAAAACCTTTTGCATCTTTGGACTGCCTGCTGCTGTTCTCTTGAGACGGCGGTCATTGTCTGCTGCTGCACGCCATCTTGATCTCACCTGTGAACAAAGAATTCTTTGTTAAAAACAACGTTCTCTGCTACCTCCATAAATGGTCTGAGTTTGACTCCTTGTTCTGAACATCTAGTTGTGTTTAACACACAAATTCTACCTGAGAGAAACAAAATGCACATAAACGACAGGAATTTGTCTAAAACCAATGTCTGTCTGTCACTTGCTCCCTGACAGTGGCATGTCACACATGTCTGGAACAAGAAACACATCTGAGTTCTTTTCTATAGGTAACATACGTAAAGGTAAAGTTTCAGTTTCTCAAGATGACGCCTCTGCACTCGGAATGAATTCCATATGCACTAAGACCACAGGTGCCAAATGATGGTGATCATGGCACAAGCCTTAAGCCTGCACATAAACCCATGAGCTGGCCATGTCCTGAGGTCCTAACTCATCATCATCATCATGTGCCTGCCGCATGGCTCTGGCAATCACGGCCTTCCATATGCATCTATCCCTTGTCAGCGCGAGCTCATCTTCCACCCTCTCTGTCCTCAGCCACCCTGCAAGTCCTACCTAGCCTATGTTTGACCTAGCCTACATTTTTTTATGTTAAAGATAAAGGCTGTCTCATAATCCAGAGGCTACAGTGGCTGAGATGTTAAGAAACCTCAACTTTTTCTCTGGCCAGTATTATGAGGGTGTGGCCCATCTCCCCTCTGTCACAGCTTTACTTTCTCTAACAGGTAGCCACTCACAGCTGGCTAAACTGGAGGCCACATGACCAAAGTTTTGCTCAAGCCAGACTGCGCCCATGCAAACTCATGCGGTCAGGTTGGGAGGCAAGTACTTTACCATAGTACTGAATTGGCTCACAATATTTTTAACATTGTGTAATTATTTCTAGAACTAGTAACACACAAACACACATCACCATGCCTCCTTCAAAACACACACACACATACACACACACACACACACACACACACACACACACACACACACACACACACACACACACACACACACCCCAACATGCACACATACATACACACATTCAAATAAATTCCAAGCTATCACATATTTGTAAGAAAGAACTACAAGTATTCTAATGTAAATCTAAATTCATACCAACACACGAGTTCACATTAAAAACAATCTACGTCAAACTGTTGTTCATACCTACACATGATATACCAACACACAGCTTACACTGAAGACAGTCTATTTTACATCAAACTGTTGTTCATACCTACACATTATATACCAACACACAGCTTACACTGAAGACAGTCTATTTTACGTCAAACTGTTGTTCATACCTACACATGATATACCAACACACAGCTTACACTGAAGACAGTCTATTTTACATCAAACTGTTGTTCATACCTACACATTATATACCAACACAGCTTACACTGAAGACAGTCTATTTTACGTCAAACTGTTGTTCATACCTACACATGATATACCAACACACAGCTTACACTGAAGACAGTCTATTTTACATCAAACTGTTGTTCATACCTACACATGATATACCAACACACAGCTTACACTGAAGACAGTCTATTTTACATCAAACTGTTGTTCATACCTACACATGATATACCAACACACAGCTTACACTGAAGACAGTCTATTTTACGTCAAACTGTTGTTCATACCTACACATGATATACCAACACACAGCTTACACTGAAGGCAGTCTATTTTACATCAAACTGTTGTTCATACCTACACATGATATAGCAACACAGCTTACACTGAAGACAGTCTATTTTACATCAAACTGTTATTCATACCTACACATGATATACCAACACACAGCTTACACTGAAGACAGTCTATTTTACATCAAACTGTTGTTCATACCTACACATTATATACCAACACAGCTTACACTGAAGACAGTCTATTTTACATCAAACTGTTGTTCATACCTACACATTATATACCAACACAGCTTACACTGAAGACAGTCTATTTTACATCAAACTGTTGTTCATACCTACACATGATATACCAACACACAGCTTACACTGAAGACAGTCTATTTTACGTCAAACTGTTGTTCATACCTACACATGATATACCAACACACAGCTTACACTGAAGACAGTCTATTTTACGTCAAACTGTTGTTCATACCTACACATGATATACCAACACACAGCTTACACTGAAGACAGTCTATTTTACATCAAACTGTTGTTCATACCTACACATTATACACCAACACACAGCTTACACTGAAGACAGTCTATTTTACATCAAACTGTTATTCATACCTACACATGGTATACCAACACACAGCTTACACTGAAGACAGTCTATTTTACATCAAACTGTTGTTCATATCTACACATGATATAGCAACACAGCTTACACTGAAGACAGTCTATTTTACATCAAACTGTTGTTCATATCTACACATTATATAGCAACACAGCTTACACTGAAGACAGTCTATTTTACATCAAACTGTTGTTCATATCTACACATTATATAGCAACACACAGCTTACACTGAAGACAGTCTATTTTACATCAAACTGTTGTTCATACCTACACATTATATACCAACACACAGCTTACACTGAAGACAGTCTATTTTACATCAAACTGTTGTTCATACCTACACATTATATACCAACACAGCTTACACTGAAGACAGTCTATTTTACACCAAACTGTTGTTCATACCTACACATGATATACCAACACACATAAGCTTACACTGAAGACAGTCTATTTTACATCAAACTGTTGTTCATACCTACACAAGATATACCAACACACAGCTTACACTGAAGACAGTCTATTTTACATCAAACTGTTGTTCATACCAGCATGTTGCAAACCGCCACACACAAGTTAGTTTACACTGAAGACAACATATCTAAATGTGGATTTTTTTAAAAAATTTCTATTTAGATAAATACATTTAATTGCATCAGACGACCCTTGCTGGCAATTTCTCTCTGTCTGACCTGATTTCTAAGGACATGCCTCTGGCGTTGACCACTCCGTCCAATTTATTGCACAGGGGATTTAAAAAACACACCTGAATACAAATTTAAACATACCTAAGGATGCCAAAACATATAAAAACGGGCATAAAGTACCTAAAATTGTTTCCGCATATCTCACCTCCCTAGAGCCAAAAATACACCTAATACATGTATCCAATTATCAATCCTCAGAGAAAATACATGACTTTATTGAACACATACAGTGAATAGACCAGCAAGACAGAAAATGATAGGAAGAAATGACAGAAAGGAAAGGAACAAGGTAGAAACAAAGAGAGTGACTGAAAAGAGGAAATTTCTAGCACAGTATTTCCAGAAGGTGGGGATATCATTTAGTCTGAAAGAATCCCCGGCATCTCCACGGGGGTATTTGTGTGGTAAGACAGCTCTATGTCCCATGTCCTTAATCAGCCAATCAGCCCCCTTGTGTCCAGCCTGGACCTCACCAAAGTCATGTATTCTATGGCTGTTAGCAAAACATTTTTGAGGACAAAAGTGAAACAAGTGGGAATGGAAGGACTGCAATTGGAGTCCAAAGCAATAAGTGTATTTAGCTCAGCAAACCTGTTGTTGTGGCACAGTAGTAAGAGCAAACAGGCTACTGATTGGAAGGTTGTGGGTTCAAATCCCATCAGTCCATCATTGTGGGATTTTCAGTTCCAACCAACTCAGAAGATGGTGCAGCAACAACAGAGAGATGGAGAGTGAGTGACAGTGAGAGAAAGACAGACAGACAGACAGACAGGCAGCCACAGACAGAGAAAGAGAAAGAAAAAGAATACAATCTAATTTAAATCTAAAATTCATATTTAACGTGAAAACATGTCAAAAGATAAAACTACAAACATTTGAAAGGACAGAACTACAAAACATCTAAAAGGATAAAACAGCACATTTAAAAGGGTAAAACTACAAATATCTAAAGGGATAGAACTACAAACATCTAAATGGACATAACTAAAGCATTCAAAAGGACAGAACTACAAACATCTAAAGGGACAGAACTACAAACTTCTAAAAGGACAGAACAACAAACATTTAACATGATAAAACTACAAACTTCTGAGCAGATAAAACTACAAACATTCAAAAAGATAAAACTGCAAACACTCAAAAAGTACAAAACAGCAAACATTCTAAACTTAACAGCATCTACCAGGATAAAATTGCAAATTTTCAAAAGAATAAAACTGCAAGCAAAATGTCACACACAAAGACACACACAGGATCTACAGGACCTAGTGTGGTGGTCTGGGTACTACACTGTCAGATCAGGTGACAAACTGATTGTCCTGTTTGACTAGTATTCCTCACAGCCATACGAGGACTATAATCATCTCAAACAAAATACACAATCTGCAGCAGTACAAGATGGCAGCCAAACAAAAGATGTTCCCTGCTGCGACGCTTCGCTTGTGCAGGACTGCATGCGCAGAAGTTGAGCCAAGCCACCCCCCCCCCTTCCCCATCCCCCAAAATAAGAAAAGAAAGGAATGAATGAATAGATATCAAAAAGAAGTAGACAACAGAAAGGAAGCAAGGGAGACAGGGAAACGCGAAGAAATAAAGAAAGGGTGGGGGGGTGATGTCGGGGAGAAGAGGGGGAAACAGTAGCGTTGCGTCATTGAAGCGTGTGTCACCGCCCCTTTCCCGTCTGCTAGCAGCAGTTGGGGTGGGAGTAGTGTTTATTTTCTTGTCCAAAGAAAAGTTTGTTGGCGGACAATCAATTTGCTAGAGTTCGCTAAAAGTGATTTTCTACGACCTACCCAGCGTCACAGAACACTAAAACAACAGAAGGGACAAGCCCTCTTAGCGCGATCGAAAAACGCGTGCTGGTTGGCTCGGCTGGCCGCCATCTTGTTAATGCTGAGATTCGCTGTCGCGGCGAGCGATACACACACGCAGTGCGCTGCTCTCACATGGCTTGCCTCTGTTTACGTTTGTAACCTGACAGACTGTTTACGTATGTGTGTGTAAAAGGAGAGAGAGAGAGAAGAGAGGGGGGAGGGGACAGGGGTGGGGGGGGAATTGCCGATGCATGGGTAGAAAACTATTGCATGATACTCATAGTCATACCCAAAAAAAAAAATTCTTACTTCTTTGAAAAGTGAAACTCTTCATTAGCCGTCGCACTATTATTTTCACCCAGTCACTGCTTCAGAAACATTGACCTGTCACTTAGTCAGTTAGTGTGTGTACTGGGACTGAGGGGGAGGATGTGTGTGTGTGTCTTACACTTCATACCATTAGTTTTTCTCTTTGTTATGTGTTGAGTCATCATTTTGTGTGTGCTTACTTCTGAATTTATGTTAGTATTGTTACACAAGCAATCAGTCGATCTTTTCAGGTTTAATGTCATTGTCAACAGCGAGGATTATTTAAAAGATGGTACCTTTAGACATTTGATTATAACATGCGCCACACACATGAGACAGAAGTCGTACACGACAAGTAAGAATGATTGAGTTTCACAATTTTTTTCTGTGAAATTACAAGTGTTCATCACTTCAGAGTTTTTGCCTGTCATATACAACAACATAAAAATGAAGAACTCAGAATAAAAAAAAACAACAATAAAGTAATATAATACAGAATTCACACATGTAAAATTCATGATTTAAAATGTACTCACATGACTTGACAAAGACATGCCTGGACATCTTCCCAAAATGATCATCCACAGCGGTGTATAATTCACAGTTAATCCAGCTCCAACAGCACTCATTCCAGGAATGTTCACATCTCAAGTGTCTTATCAGCCACAGCAGTTTATAATACACAGTTAGTCTTCACACGTTAAGTTTCTCGTCATCCACAGAAATGTAGTAAAATATTCACTGTTGCATTAATGGCCCATGAGTGTTCACAGGTGTGTAATACACAATCAAATCTAAAATCCACAGATGAACTACATAATTGTTCACAAGTTCAGTTCCTTATCACAATATCAGCTACAGCAGTGTGTTATGTTCACAGTTAAATCCAGCTGAAATAGAGGTCTGTAAATGTTCACATGTTAAGTTTCTTGTCCTTGTTCAGTTCTGCACCTCTGACTTTTGTTCTTCAGTTGCTGATTGAACAGTTTCACTTCGTGGTAAATCCTGATGTTGCAATAAGCAGCAATAAGGCTTGCCAAACATTCACACTCACAATTCAGATCATCTGTTTGTGACTTGACAAAGCTGTTCAGAATAGTTTGCCTTGGGTTGGCTCTTGGCAATCCCTTTGATGTAGCTACTCTGAAGTGAAGTTCAAAGCATCTGAAAACCTGCAGCAGTGGCTCACTGACACGAACCAGGCATCCAAGTTTAAACTCTTTGAGTGACACAAGTGACACAAGTGAGGGAGTTTCTCCAGTTGCCTCATTTGCACTGATGGTGAACTTTTCCACACAGAGAGGACAGTCGTTTTTTCTGCTTGAACTTCCTCACGACAGCACCAGCAATGTACTGAACAATGTCTGACTCGACGGGTGGCAGTTCCATCTCCAAGTCTGTGAAGGAAGAGGAAACCAAGTTGTTCTCACAACTGAAGGAGTTGGTTTCGATGGGGTCTGCATGATCAGCATTCTCTGCATCACATTCAACGTCTGCTGTGCATGGGTTGACAATGGGATGGTGTCCATGCTCACCATCAGGCTGGCAGTTGGCACCAGCACTGATTGTCTTGTCCAAGAGCTCTGATGTTGCAGAAGAACAAGACAGGCAACGGAGTGCATCGACATATGCTGGCAACGTCGGGTGGTCGTTGAAGCCATTGTAGCCACGTATTTGACTGTGAAGGTTCTCAACGTGATCCTGGTTACACTTTCTCAGGCACAAGTGTGTCAAGACCTCCTCCTCCATGATTAGCTTTTGGCTCAATCCCTTCATTGCCGAAAGCACTAGGAGCCACCCTTTGTGACTTGGAATGTTGCTGGCCAGTTTGTCATTCTTTGGGTTTGTGAAACACCAGCTTTCCACAAAGTTGGAAAAGGAAGCAAATCGAACCTGGTCACCCTCAAAATCACTCCTTGTGACCGGCTTCTTCCCGACTGGGGCGGAGAGGGAATGAGAGTCGACAAAATCCCACATGCTGTTCACCGTCTCCACAAAGCATGCTGTTTGAAGAGCAGCCTCGGACATCAACGACTTTGACACATACAATTTCAAGGCAGCAGCGACTGAGTGGGAAAATATCTGGCATGCCAAGATGACTTTCATCTTTTTCCCTCTGGGCAGGGTGAAGTGACACTCCTTCAGCTTGGGAGCAGCGCGAATTGACCCGCCAGATGTTTCAAGGGAGAAGAGTTCTTGGAGGTGACACCACTTTGCAATCATTCTTTCTCCATCCCAGCTGAAGGAGATGTAGTTCGTCATGAAATTGTTCCTCAAGTTTTTGATGAGGTGTGGCGGATCTGGCATGACAAAGGACTGTGTAGTGCCATGAAACACATACGGTCGTTCCACACACACACCCATGTCTTTCATCCATTTCCATTGGCAGGATTCTTGGTCCATCACAATGGCATCAACATACAAACCAATCCCTGTGACGGCTCTGACGATTTCGGAAATGATGGCTGTCAAAGTAGGTGTTGCCAGGTTGTGCTTGGCAACAAAATACCCCAACACCTGCTTCCACTTCAGGGTCAGTCCCCTGATCATGACCAAAATTGCTTGGTCAGCGATTTCGTCACTCTGGTGATGCTCGCCGCAGTTGACAAAGCCGACCAGCTCGTCACGATGATGACTGTAGGTCAGGGCTTTGGTCACAGTCATTCCATCCAAGGAGAGTGTCACTCTTTTCTCATGTTCTTCAAGTGCTAATGTTCTCAAGCGCATCATTTCCACCAGACTCTGACACAGACCGACCCCAGTCAACACAGTTGAAAAGCGCCTCCTGAGTGTTCTTGGATGTGGAAGCATAAACCCAACGGAGCGGAGAACGGCATAAGCAGAAGTGCTCCTAAAGTACACAGCGAGACACAACTCCATAGCCTCTTTCTCGGTGTCCCAGTTGATCCACTTTTTCTTCCGCATCATGATCTTGAATAAAGCTGCTGGAACAACTGGCAGGTCTTTGAGGAAATTCTCCAGGATTGCTTCTTTCTTTGCACGAAGAGACGCTACTTGTACAGCATGGCGCTTTATAAGTCTGACCTTGGCTGCTTGTGCTGTTTTGCATTTCCTTTCAAGTTGTTTGTTTTGTTTCTTGAGGTCTTCTAAAGCACGTTTGGCCTGCTTCAGCTCTCGGGCCAACTTCTCAGGATCTGGTTCGGACGCTTTCACCACGGGTCTAGTACTGTCTCTGTCACCATCACAATCATCACCATCACCTTCATGATATACAGAGCTGGAGGCAGTATCTTGTCGTCTCCTCTTTGGTACAGGCTCTCTGATCTTGGGCGGAGGTCGTCGACATTCCATGGATGGAGGAGGATTTGGGCAGCTGACAATGGTAGGCACGGCAGTCGGTAGCAGTCGAGAATGCTGAATGTCTGTAGGGCAGTTGAAAACTTTCTCATGAAAATGTACAGAGCACACCCTCTTCGACTTGATGTCAGCAATCTTGACGTCATCTCTCCTGATGTTGATGATCCACTTCTGGCACCTGAAACAAAATCAAAGTAAACATGAAATACATCCACAGTTGCCTCATAGCTCAGCTTGCCAACCACCACCAAGTATGTAGAATTTGTGATTAACCAAGCTCACCTAATCACAGTCAGTCTCAGTCTCAAAGTCACTCTTACCACACACAGACACACACACACACACGCACACACACACGCACACACACACACACACACACACACACAAACACACACACACACACACACACGCACGCACACACACGCACGCACGCACACACACCACACACACACACACACACACACACATATATATATATTATATGCAAGGGATTATGTAGGTCAGGTTATCTAATGAAATATTGATAAAAAAAATATAAATTTCCATGCACATTTGCCTCCACATACATAACATAGGGTCTTACATGTGCAGTTCATGCACTGCATTTGTAAACAATGGGGCAGGCCGGTGTCGGTTGGCGGTGGCCTACACGTTGTCGGCGCACACTTTGTTTTGACAAGTCACACGTGTACACACACACTGGCACTCAACACAAGAAGACTGAAAATAATACCAACTTACCTCTCTCTGTCTGTCTCCGTATTTGGAAAATAGAAGAAGCGCACTGGCTTGCCTGTTCTTGGGTCAATACTTGTACGATTGTTGTTGCTGCAGTTGATCACACAACAGTAACACGCTCCGCGTTTGGTTACAGTACTGGTACTCGCCATGCTGCCTCAGTCAGCATTTTAAAAATGGCGCCCCGAACGTTTACGGAAATTGCCGGAACATACCGAGGAGGCGCTTGTCCCTTCTGTCTTATTTGTCTTCTGTGCCCAGCGTCAACAGCTGGATGAACAAGGAGATGTGCGGCGTGGCGCAAGAGCAGCGCCCGCCGCGCTCCTTTCGCGCGACTACTACGTAACGGTGTCCCGCCCCTCTAATAAGGAGGGGTAGTTAGTAGTAGTAGTAGCTGCCTTGCGGATTGTCAAGTGAAAGAGAAGTGGACACTAAAATAACAGAGCATTGAACATTGAGGGAACAGAGCGACTGAGTGTTACTCAGGATAGGCAATAGAGAAATGATGCAGTTGAAAGGTAACTGAAAGTGACAGAGCAGAACTGAAAAGAAATATTACAAATAAAAAAAAAAATTTAAAACACTACAAAAAGTGATCTGACAAGCAACAGCAGATGTTTGAGGGTTTTGTCCGTTTGGAAGGTGATGGATCAGTGGTGGTTCGGGAAATATGTCTTGAAAATGTTGCAGTTGAAGATATTTGAGTGAAAGAGAAAAAATACATAGTTATGCAGTAATTTTATTATATGTATATATATAAATATGTGTGTGTGTGTGTATACAGAGAGAGTGAGAGAGAGAGAGATTTATGTCCATTATATATGTTTTATTAATTTACATTATATATATATTTTTGTGTGTGTGTTGTTCGACGACCTGGGCTGGCCTGTTCTCTTTTCATGTGTTTTTGTGTGTTGTTGGTTGCAATGCAGCAGCGAACACACATGGAGCAGGCAGGCAGTGGGTGATTGTTGTTGTTTGTTGTTGTTGATGATGGTTGGTCGAGTGGTGAAGTGCAGGATGAGGGTAGATAGGAGCGCGCGTGGCTGTGCGTGCTTCCGTGGCCGTTGTCAGTGACTTGTGTAGCCTGTTACATGTCCACTGCCAGTAATACATATGTTTGGCACCCTGTCCAAGTCCACACACACAAACACACACACACACATATACACACAGAAAGAGAGATCTGGCGAGAGTGGGTGATATCTACGACGTACCCGTAACATGATGCCCCTGTGACGTGCCGTCAGTCGTAGCCAACCTGCAGCCAAGCACGCTTGCCCATTTTTGTGTGTGATCACTGGGCGAGGAGCGGCTATGGCTGAGAAGTACTGTATACACATCGTGGTCACGCCTCGCTACTTGACACGGTGACACGAGCGGCCGGGCAGTAGCCCCCGGTGACGTGATTGGCCCTGGTTTAATTGCTTACCGTTCACGCCTCGCCTGGCCGCCACCCTATAAGAAGAGGTAGAAGTGCCTCGTGACCAGGACACTACTGGCTTCTTAAGAGCTCTTTCAAAGATGTGGACGCCTGGGACAGTACCGCTTGATTCGTTGCGTTGCGTCATTGAAGTGTGCGTCAGCGCCCCTTCCCGCTCGCTCGTCGGCGTCGTTCCCTTCGCACTACTACATACATACATACGTACTACGTAGTTCGGGTGGTATACGGTGGCCAGCAAAAACCACAGGGTTGTTCAAACGGCATTTTTTGGCCAGCCGTATCTCAGTGTCCACTGAAGGGATCTGCATCAAACTTGGCATTCGTGCGCTCCGTTAAAAGGTGCGACGTTCTGCGTAGGAGGTGTGCAGGTCCTGTAAGGGGACGGTGAGAGGCACGCCAAAAGATGTTACCAGGGTGTGTCATGAATTACATCCTTCCGACAGTGGCAACGCTGGGAGCTGGCAGCAGAGACATGTGCCCTGCTGCCACGCTGCACTTGTGCAGGATTGCATTATCATTGGTAGAGACAAGCCCAACCCCCCTCCCTCCCCAACCCCAGATGAAGACAGAAAGGAATGACTAAATAAAAACGAACAACAACAACAGCAAGTACAGTAGAGAACAGAAAGGAAGCCTACGGCAATAGTGACAGGGAGACACGAAGACAGGGAGCTCAGCAAAACCATTGCCAGGCTCTGTGTTTTAAAGGAGTTGCTTCCCTTGGACTAGTGCCAACCCAACATTGGGGGCTTTGTCTGTTGGATGCTGTTCAGATGGGAGGGGGAAGACCGCGTTACGTCAGACGGTTAGCCTGATGCAAAGGACGTAGGGTGGGTGGTTAACAGGAAATGGGACAAGAGCAGAAGCCACTGTTGAATGAGTACTGTAATGCACTGTTTGCACAGGGATGGAGAGACAGGGTACTTACCCGCCAATGCCTGCGCCGGCCGAGGTGCTGACTGCGCAGGAGGATAGATGCTGCTGATGACAGCGCCGAGACAGGAGTGATGGTGAGAGCAGAAGAAAGCCATGGATGGGATCTGAAGGTGAGGAAGGTAGGGAGGGAGGGAGCAAGCGAGCAGTGTGCAAAGAGTGGCAATTAATGTGACTGTGATCGATTGGAGACACACACACACCAACACACACACACACACACACACGCACGCATGCACGCACGCACGCATGCACGCACGCACAAAGACACAGACAGGGAGAGCTCTGATACATAGAGTAAAAGATACAGGGTAAAAGCAAACATGAAAAACTACCTTGTTTGTACATGATCCTTTGGAGTACAGACGACGACGTTTCCAGCAGCCCAGGCCGTCTTGTCAAGTGAAAGAGAAGTGGACACTAAAATGACAGAGCATTGAACATTGAGGGAAGAGATCGACTGAGTGTTACTCAGGATAGGCAATAGAGAAATGATGCAGTTGAACGGTAATTGAAAGTGACAGAGCAGAACTGAAAAGAAATATTACAAATAAAAAATTTTTTTAAAAACTACAAAAAGTGATCTGACAAGCAGCAGCAGATGTTTGAGGGTTTTGTCCCTTTGGAAGGTGATGGATCAGCAGTAGTTCGGGAAATGTCTTGAAAATGTTGCAGTTGAAGATATTTGAGTGAAAGAGAAACAATACATAGTTATGCAGTAATTTCATTATATATATATAATATATATATATATATATATATATATATATATATACATGTGTGTGTGTATAGAGAAAGAGAGTGAGAGAGAGAGAGAGATTTATGTCCATTATATATATGTTTTATTAATTTACATTATATACATTTTTTTACATTATACATATATTGTTTGTGTGTTGTTCCACGACCTGTGCTGGCCTGTTCTCTTGTAGTGTGTTTTTGTCTCTTGTTGCTTGCAATGCAGCAGCCCAAACACATTGAGCAGGCAGGCAGTGAGTGATTGTTGTTGTTTGTTGTTGTTCTTATCTGGCTCTGCTTGTTGATGATGGTTGGTTGAGTGTTGAACTGCAGCATGAGGGTAGATAGGAGGGTGCCTGGCTGTTGCCACTGACTTGTGTAGCCTGTTAGATGTCCACTGCCAGTGACACATATACTTGTTTGTATGCGCCTGTACACACTTTCATACCTAACACAGACAAACACAAACATCTCTCTCTGTCTATCTCTGTCTGTCTGTCTGTCTCTATCTCTCTCTGTTTCTCTCGCATGAGCTCATGCACACTCACACACACACATACACATATATATACACACACACATTCACACACACACAACACACACACACACACACACACATACACATACACTCATACACACACACAGTCACGCACACAAAAACGAACACACGGACATACACACATGTAAGTGCGCACGCGCAGAAACACACACACACACAAATATGCACACAAACATGAACACACTCACACAAAGAGACACACACGCGCGCACACACGCACATACACAGACACAAACACACACACACACATATGCACACAATCACACTCACACAAAGAGACACACACGCACGCACACACGCACATACACAGACACAAACACACACACACACATATGTGCGCACTCACAAACACACATACACACACACGCAGAGAAACACAAACACATACGCAAACACGCACACAAATACGAACACACACAACTATACACAGACACACACGCGTGTGCGTGATCGTGCACACACACACACACACTCAGAGAAACACGCGCGCACGCGCACACACGCAAAGAAATTCTCACTCTCGAGCCCAGGTACGAACGCACGCAAGCACGCGTACAAACACACACACACACACACACACACATGCACACACGCGACACAGGCACACATCTCTCTTTCTCTGCATGCATGTCTGTCTCTGCTCTTTCTGTCTCTGTCTCTCCACTCTCTCTCTCTCTCTCACTCCCTGTCTTTCTCTCTCTCCCTTTTTCTCTGCGTGCCTGTCTTTCCTCTCTCTCTCTCTCTCTCTCTCACACGCGCGAGCACACACGCACACTCACAGACACACAAACACACACACAATCACCCACTAACACACACACCCACAGACACACACTAACACACAGACACACACAATTTCCACAACCAACCAATCAACAGATAAAAAAAATCAACTGAACAATGTACAAAACATCGACCTATTTGCCTCACTTACCACCCACCCACACCATCAACAAACCAGTCAGTCAGTTATTTATTCAGTCGGTCAGTTAGTAAACTGATGTGTGTGTGTGTGTGTGTGTGTGTGTGTGTGTGTGTGTGTGTTGTGTGTGTGTGTGTGTGTGTGTGTGTGTGTGTGTGTGGTGTGTGCGTGTGTGCGAGCTCCTATGTGTGTGTTTTGACTTTAGGAGTTTTAAGTTCTAGAAATGACAGTGCATATATACACACACACACATTCACACACACACTCACACACACAGTGCATTGAAGACAGTTGAGGGGACGGAGTGAGTGAGTGTTACTCAGGACAGATTTACAAACAGAAAATAGAAAAACTACAACAAGGGATGTGACAAGCAGCAGCATCAGCAGCAGATGTTTGAGGGTTTTGTCCCTTTGGAAGGTGATGGGTCAGTGGTGGTTTGGGAAACATGTCTTGAGAACGTTGCACTTGAAGATAAATATTGGAGTGACACAGAAGCAATACATAATTTCATGAGAGAGAGAGAGAGAGAGAGAGAGAGAGAGAGAGAGAGAGAGAGAGAGAGATTTATGTCCATTTCATATATATATATGTTTTATTTATTTTTATGTATATATATATTTTTTTTTTTCCCCTTCCACGACCTGGGCTGGCCTGGTGTTGGTTCTGTTGTTGCGTGCGCGTCTCCCTTTTCTCTTTGTCTCTTTTTGCTTGCTTGCCACCGCACACAATCCAGCCCAGCAGGCAGGAAGTGGCTGATTGTTGTTGTTGTTTCCCCTTCTTCTGCTTTCTCCTCTGCCGTATTAGCTTGGTTGAGTGCCACACACTTGTGTAGCCTGTTCCATGTGCACTGGCACCCTGGCCAAGTGGTTTTAGTCTCCATCTGATTCAGACGTTATTGTGCAAGTTACAGTGTGTGATATAAAATGTGGCTTATACCTTTACTATCCAGCATTTGCTATCCATTGGCAGCTTATTGGAGTAGGACAAGGCATTTTGAGGTAGAGGGAGGTTGGAGCCTTCTTTTGTCCACAGACACACACACACACACACACACACACACACACACACACACACACACACACACACACACACACACCAGCGCGAGAGAGAGATATTGGATCCAGCCTTCTTTTGTCCACCTGCACCGTGCTCTTCCCAATCAGGCGGCCGTGACCAGGACACTTACTCGCTGGCTTCTTAAGAGCTCTTTCAAAGAAGTGGGCGCCTGGGGCAGTACAGCGTGCAACTGGTTTGCGTGGCGTGATTGAAGCGTGTGTCACCGCCCCTTTCCCGTCTGCTAGCAGCAGTAGTTCGTCTTGCGATGATCCAAGAATTTCACCTCTAACACCGCAATACAGATGCCCCCGTCTATCCCTCTTAATCATTACCTCGTGTTCCGAAAACCAGCAAAATAGAACCGAGGTCCTATTCCATTATTCCATGCACCATTATTCAGGCAACGTGCCTGCTTTGAACACTCTAGTTTCTTCAAAGTAAACGTTCCGGCCACCCAAAACGCTCAACGAAGAGCACCATGGGCTGATCAACCGGGAAGCGTAGGATGAGAAAAGATACACGCAGTGACCGCGCGCCCATGCCTGAGATCCAACTACGAGCTTTTTAATCGCAACAACTTTAGTATACGCTATTGGAGCTGGAATTACCGCGGCTGCTGGCACCAGACTTGCCCTCCAATAGATCCTCGTTAAAGACTTTAAAGTGTACTCATTCCAATTACGGAGCCTCAAAAGAGTTCCGTATTGTTATTTTTCGTCACTACCTCCCCGTGCCAGGAGTGGGTAAGTTGCGCGCCTGCTGCCTTCCTTGGATGTGGTAGCCGTTTCTCATGCTCCTTCTCCGGAATCGAACCCTGATTCCCCGCTACCCGTTGCTAACATGGTAGGCAGATCACGTACCATCGTCATTTGATAGGGCAGACATTTGAAAGATGCGTCGCCGGCTCGAGGCCATGCGATCGGCACAAAGTTATCCAGAGTCACCAAAGGACGGGCAGAACCCGACTGGTTTTGAACTAATAAAAGCGCTCTTTCCCGGAGGGGTCGGAGCTGGTAGGCATGTATTAGCTCTAGAAGACAGGGAGGTCAGCAAGAGCATTGCGAGGCAGTGTATTTGCAAGGGAGTTGCTTCCCTTGGACTGGACTTTGTGTGTGTGTGTGTGTGTGTGTGTGTGTGTGTGTGTGGTGTGTGTGGTGTGTGTGTGTGTGTGTGTGTGTGTGTGTGTGTGTTGGCTGGTATTGAGATGAGAGGGGGCAGACGGCGTTACGTTACGTTAAGTGAGAGGGTTAGCCTGATGCAAAGGACTTAGCGGTGTAATGCACTGTTTGCAGAGACAGGGGTGGCGAGAGAGGGTACTTACCCGGGTGCGATTGCCTTTGCCAGGTGAGGTGGTGACTGCGCAGGAGGGTGGATGGTGCTGGTGCCAGCGCCGGGACTGGAGGGCTGGTGAGAGCAGAAGGCAGCCATGGACGGGATGGGCAGGTGAGGGAGGAAGCGAGCACTGCGCACAAGGCAATGAGTGTGACTGCGATCGATCGAATGCAGACAGACAGACACACACACACACACACACACACACGCAGGAAGCAAGACACAGACAGCTGTGCTACATAGGGGTAAAAAGATAAAGGGCAACAGCTAACCTGAAATAGTAGCTTGTTTGTAAATGATGGTTTGGAGTAGTGTCGACGACGTTTCCAGCAGCCTAGGGAGGCAGGCAAGCAGGCGGTTTTGTGAAATGAAAGAGAAATGGACACTGAAATGACAGTGCATTGAAGACAGCTGTGAGTGAGTGTTACTC
>JAPXFY010000036.1:55000-67500 GCA_030674185.1 Monoplex corrugatus | reverse complement strand
TGAATGATGCGTCATATTGTCTAGTTTGTCTGTAATAAAATTCGTGTGACTGCACTTTGTTCAAGTATTTTCTTATTTAGTAAAAGAGGGTGTGTGTTAGAGTTGATAGGTCTGTTTCTCTGTCTTTCCCCTCTAGTTCAAGCCATAACGAGTTTGACAATGAGAAAGAGAGAGAGAGACAGAGAGAGAGAGATGGAGAGAGAGACAGACAGACAAGGAGAAGAGAGATACAGAGGAGAGAGAGAGAGATCGAGAGACAGAGAGACAGAGAGAGAGAGAGAGTCAGAGAGAGAGAGAAGACACAGACAGAGGGGAGAGAGGGAGAGGGGGGGTGCAAGGTGGATGGCCCAAGACGATATTTGAGGAACATGAACATTGTTATTATTGTTATTTTTTTCCGACTGCCGTTATCAACTCTTGTGTTAATGTAATCTGAGCAGTATCGTCAGGTAATTCTGGCAATCGGCTGTTTTGATGCCAGCATACATCTAATCTTCTTTTCAAAACTGAGACTGGCAACAAATGAAAACTGAAGAGAAAGTTAAAAAGTGAGACACATGTCAAGCCATACAATTTATTTCATTTCTACATTCGACCACGTTTGGTGTTAAGTGTGATCAATCTTGAAAATAGATAAATCGTATTCGTACGAATTGAAACATTTTAAGCGTTTAAATGTTTTGGATGATTGATTCAGTATTGAAACTTACATGGGGTTTTTCTTATATTTATACACTTTTTTTTCTTTCTTTCTTTTTCTTCTTCTTCTTCTTCTTCTTCTTCTTCTTCTTCTTCATGTGTTTATATATTTATTTGTTCGTCTATTTGTTCATTACTTTTTTTTTTTTTTTTTTTTCCTCGAATGGCAGGTCCTGTTGCAGTTGCTGCACGTGAAGACGGTGTCGTCCGAAAGCGCTGATCCTGCTCTCTGGCATCTGCATGCACTTCTTACTTCCTACTGCTCCTCTCTTCTCTGCTCCGACGTCTTGATGCCGAATTGATGGCAAGTTGCCAGCTGCTGCGGTCTGCTGCTACCATTTGGAAGCCTGCTGGTGCAATGCCACCCGCCTTGAGGTCCCGCTTGCACACATCTTTGTAGCGGAGTATGGGCCTTCCCGTGTGTCTGGAGCCAGTAGCAAGCTCTCATACAAAATGTCTTTGGATATTCTGCCATATTGCATGCGGGTAACATGGCCAAGCCAGCGCAAGCGTCTCTTTGTGAGCTGGGCAAACATGCTGGGAGTTCCTGCACGTGCTAGGACGTCCTTGTTGACTGTAGATACTTGTAGGAAACTACAATAAATGTAATCTGACGATTAGGGGAGGATTCAAGAAAGACAGAAACAACAACAACAGATTCCAAGTGTGATCTGACGAATAGGGGTGTATTCAAAGAAAGAAAAACAAGAAGAAGAAGAACAACAACAACAATAGATTCCAATGAAAAATTGAAAGCTGGGGTCACAGAGGCATCAGAATACCTGCATCAGTAAGTGACTCTTTGGAGCTGAAGAGCTGAAGAGGTTGATCTTGGGCACGAATGGTCATGACCAAACTGTAGGCAGAGAAACCAACACTTGGAGAAGGAAAGCTACAGAGGTGTTGGGAGTTATGTAACATCCATCTAAGTTCCGTTTGGATTGAGACTGCGTTACAGGGATTGTCATACTCTTGTTACTTTTTCTTTTACAATATTCCTGGCGTCCTTCAGGCCCGAGGGGTGTGGCCATCTGCAGTGTTAGTCACGTGATTTGAGAAACACTATCGCAGCATTTGCAGAGTGGATGAAAATCGACTGTATGGTGCCAACCTTCCACAGATTCCATGACACACTGAAATGTAGGTAGGGTACTGTTGATCTGAAAATTCCGCTGTGATTTTCATACGATTGATTGGATCAAACCCGTAGTTGTCAGTCCGTGGTGTTAACCACTTTGCCAAGACGATTAGTCCAAGAACTGAACTGGTGTGAGGATTTAACATTCTTCTTCTTCTTCTTCTTCTTCTTCTTCTTTCTTCTTTTCTTCTTCTTCTCTCTCCTGCTCCCTCCCTCCCTCCCCCCTCTCTCTGGCACACACACACACACACACGCACACACACACACACACACACGCACACACCACACACACACACGCGCGCGCGCGCGCGCACACACACACAAGGCAATAAAAGTATTTCTGTACAAGTAAATGAAAGTAGAACAGTTTTCGATTTCTTTTTTACCGTCTCGAAAGATTGTTTGCATCAAGTAGTGTAATTTTTGTTGCTTTTTTGATTTAAATTAGTTTTCTAGTTACGTGCACGTTGAATAAATCAATGCTGTGATAATCAGTACTTTCATTGCTTCTATGTGCACACAGAACATCAACTTGCAGATGTGTTTTTGTGTAACAAAGATATTAAATAAGGCAGCCGGCAGTCTGAAAGCAACAACAGCAAAATATCATCAACCAAATTGGTTGCAAGTATCTCGGATCAAAACAATGGCACGAACATCTCAACACGAAGAAATACCCCCCCCCTGCCCCCTCGCTTCACCATTACCCTCAGTCCTTTCTTTCTTCGGGTTAAGGATGTTATTCTCACAGAGGTTGAGGGAGAGAGAGGGAGGGTGGGAGAAAGAGAGACAGAGGGACAGACTGACAGACAGATAGGCAGACAGACAGACAGAGAGAGGGGAGAGAGACAGAAAGAGAGACAGAATGACTGACAGACAGACAGATAGAGAGACAGACAGACTAAAAGACAGAGTGAGACAGACTGGCAGACAGACAGGCAGAGGAAGAGAGAGAGACTGAGAGAGAGACAAACAGACAAGCACAGAGAGAGGCAGACAGAGAGAGAGACAGAGAGACAGAATTACAGCAGACAGACAGAGAGAGAAAGAGACTGACAGACTGACACACACACACACACACACACACACAACACACACACACACACACACACACACATACACACACACACCACACACACACACACACACACACACACACACACACACACACACACACACACACACCACACACACACAGGTAGAGAGACGTGAGGTGAGATGTCAGAGAATGAGTGACTGACCACAGGTGAAGAGACATGTCTGCTAATGTTGCATCCTGTTAGTGCCCATAGTACCAGTCTTCACTTCCACTACACAGGACATGTCTGTCCCTCAATGTCTCCACTCTTTGTCTCACTGTCTGGTGGCGAACGGTGGGTGTGGATGATTGTGTGTGTGTGTGTGTGTGTGTGTGTGTGTGTGTGTGTGTGTTGTGTGTGTTTGTGTGTGTTGTTTTGTGTGTGTGTGACTGTGTGTGTGTGATTCTCTGTGTGTTTGTGTGTGGTGTGTGTGTGTGTGTGTGTGTGTGTGTGTGTGGTGTGTGATTCTGTGTGTGTGTTGTGTGTGTGTGTGTGTGTGTGTGTGTGTGTGTGTGTGTGATTCTGTTGGTGTGTGATCTGTGTGTGTGCTGTGTGTGTGTGTGTGTGTGTGTGTGTGTGTGTGTGTGATTCGTTTTTGTGTGCTGTGTGTGTGTGTGTGTGTGTGTGTGTGTGTGTGTGTGTGTGTGTGTGTGTGTGTTGTGTGTTGGTAGTGTGTGTTGTGTCTGTGATATAAGGGTCTTTATCACGCTTTTTTTTGTCTATGCATGATGCCTGTAGTAGGACTTTTATCTTGTGACAATTCTAATTCTCCTAAAATAACAGAGTTCTTAATCAGAGGCTTTTAACTTTCTATGACTGTGCAATGATCACTAGTGCATATGGTAATCCCAATTTTGCCATCTACAACGTTCTTAAACAGACTTTATACAATTCAACCCTGATTTTCAAGACTTGTTAAAAAAAACGTAAAGTATTCATATATTACGCCTTTGAGGCCCAGTTTATTTTTCCAACAAAGACATGAGACAAGAATTATATTACACGCTCGCACATACATCAACATCAAGGAAGTAATGTAAAATTACGGTCAACTGTATTATTGAGAAACATGATTCATCGTTATGAAGAGATGACTACATCATTTTTTATTACAATGGATTGGTGGTGGGGGGGGGGGGGAACAAAAGAACAATCCCAGTCCTATCGAAATATGGAAGATGGCAAAAATCGCTATGTAGTGTCAAATGTTAAAAGTTTTAATTGATCAAGTTAAACACACACTCATAAATTACAAAATCGTTAGATACGTAAGTGGGTAAGGATGTCAGATGTACTTTTAGCGCCAAAAGATAGACTCATCTGAAGGGTCATGATCGCCAACGCGGCAGAGCACATGATGATAATGATTATTGTCCACATTGCGTTTTACCCTTTGACTTCCGCACGCTATCCACCAGCTGCAAAAACTTGACCCTTTGAATCCCCTACCCTATCCCAGCAGCTTCCACAGGAAGACTGATGGTAGCGTGGACGTGAATTTGAAGGGTTAGTTTAGGCTTTGGTAGCGTGTTGGATGGTATTTTTAGTTATTGCGTGACTCAAAATCGAAGAAAGGAAGAAGAAGAGAGTAAAACAAAAACTTTGTATTTGCCTGAAGAACAAAACCAGGGATTTATTTTGGTTTCATATTAGCGTGCATGTTTTCTTTGACACAGCTTCCACTAATGTCACTCATAGTGAAAAGACGTTAAATCAAAGAACGAACGAACAGCTTCCACACCCGATTCAGTACCATTAGTACGTGCTCCCATGCCGTTCACTTTTGCAGGAGTCTAACCGAACCATCAGAACTACTGCAATAATCAGTGACTTGGCGTGCACAGAAAATATCCAAATGTTATCTAGTCGCATTAAAACTACCCACCGTAGGATACTGCTCTGCGATTGGGTCATTTCGGTGGAGTTGACGATGATGATCATGATGATGATGGTGGTGGTGGTGGTGGTGGTGGTGGTGACGGTGATGGTGGTGATGATGATGATGATGATGATGATGATGATGATGATGATGATGATGATGATGATGGTAGTGATAGTGATGATGGTAGTGATGGTGATGATATGGTGATGATGATGGTGATGATGATGATGATTGATGATATGATATAACTATGTAACATTACTGATTAATAATACTGCTGTAGTCATGGGGGACATTAGCGCCCAGATTAGCAAAGACCGATCAGGATAAGAGTATGTCTTTGGACCGTATGCGTTGGGGGATTTCGCAGATGATGGCGATAATTATATATTCATTCAGTTCTGTGCATTAAACAACACGAAGATCAGATCGTCTCTCCTCCACCATACAGATATCCATAAAAACAACTGGATGTCAAACGACCGCAGGACCAAGTCACAGACTGACCATCTTCCAGCCGGACCAAGACAGAGAAACACCTTGCCTACAGGATATCAGAGTAGGTTGTGGGGCAGACGTTTGTAGTGACCACTTCCTTGTCTTTGCCAAGATTGCAAAGAGACAAAAGACGCAAACAAGCAAGAAAGCAAGCAAGCAAGCGTACAGATAAAAGACACATACACATACGCACACACATACATACATACACACATACACACATGCACACACACATACCCCCACATACACATACACCCCCCCCACACACACACACACACACACAACACACACACATACCCCCCACACACACAGCACACACACACACACATAACCCCACACACACACACAACACACACACAACACATACCACACACACACACACACAACACACCAACACATACCCATCACACACACACACAACACACACACAACCCTACCCCACTCACACACACACACACACACCACACACACAACACATACCCCCCCCACACACACACACACACAACACACACATGAAAGGATAAAAAACAAAACAAAAACAGACGGAACAAAGGCGAAGTGCAAAGACTGGCTAAGAGAGAGAGAGAGAGAGAGAGAGAGAGAGAGAGAGAGAGAGAGAGAAGAGAGAGAGAGAGAGAGAGAAAGAGAGAGAGAAAAAGAGAGAGAGAAAGAGAGAAAAGAGAGAAGAGAAAAAAGAGAGAGAGAAAAAGAGAGAGAGAGAAAAGAGAGAGAAGAGAGACAGAGAAAGAGAGAAGAGAAAAAGAGAGAGAAAAGAGAGAAGAGAGAGAGAGAGAGAGAGAGAGAAAGAGAGAGAGAGAGAGAAAGAGAGAGACAGAGACAGAGAAACGGGACTGTGAGATGGGTGGGGCTGCATATAGCCAGCGATACAGAGAGAAGAGGCAAGGACGTCCGCACAGTCTAAACGGCCTTGTCACGGCATTCCGTCTAAAACGCATGTTCTCGTACATAAATAAATGAGCGTGGACAAAACAGGCGGTGGCTGGTGGGTTTGACAACAGCTCCTGATTAGCATTGACGTACACTGTCCTTCCCTGTCTCTCAGTGACAACACAGGAACTACACTGGAAAAAAAGGAAAACACGGAAGAGAGAGAGAGGCTGAAAGAAAGAGGGAGGGAGAGAGAGAGGGGGAGATTGAGAGAGAGAGATTGAGAGAAAGAGTGTGTGTGTATGAGAGAAAGAGAGATTGTGAGTGCGTGTGTGTGTGCGTGTGTGTGTGTGACAGAGAGAAAGAGAGAGAGAGAGAAAGACAGACAGACAGACAGATAAAGAGAGAGGGAGAATGAAAGAAAAAGAGAGAGCGAGAGACAGAGATTGTGTGTATGTGTGTGTGAGAAAGAGAGACAGAGACAGAGGCAGACAGACAGAGACAGTGACATAAATTATGTGTGTGTTTGTGTGTGTGTTTTGAGAGAGAAAGAGACAGACAGAGAGAGAAAGGGAGAGAAAGAGAGACACAGACAGAAAAAGGGAAGAGAGACAGAGGGAGAGAGAGAGAGAAAGAGAGACAGAGACAGACAGACAGACAGACAGAAAAAGAAAAAAGAAAGAATCGGGGAAGGGTGGAGGGAAAACCGTTCTTTCTTTCCTTAAAAAAAGCATTTACTATCAAAATTGGGACTTAGAGAAATGCACACGTACTTTCTCTGTCTAAAAAAATAAACAAAGGAGAAGAAGAAGAAGAAGAAGGAATGAGAAAGAAGAAGAAAGAAAAAGAAAGAAGAAGAAGGAAAAGAAAGAAGAAGAAGGAAAAGAAGAAGGAAAAGAAGAAGAAGAAGAAGAAGAAGAAGAAAGAAGAAAGAGAAGAAAGAGAGAAAGAAGAAAGAAGAAAGAAGAAAGAAGAAAGAAGAAGAAAAAGAAGAAGAAGAAGAGAGAGGAAGAGGAGGAGGAGGAGGAGGAAGAAGAAGAGGAAGAAAAGGAAAAGGAAGAAATCGAAGACGAAACAGAAAAGGAAGAAGAGGAAGAAGAAAAAGAAGAAAAAGAAGAGGAGTAGGAGGAGGAAGAAGAAAAAGAGGCGAAGGAGGAGGAAGAAGAGGAAGAAGAAGAAGAGGAAGAAGAAGAAGAGAAGAAGAAACAACAACAACAAAACAGCAAACAACAAAAGCAAAAACAAGAACAAGAACAAGAAGAAGTCCAGTGTTATCAGTAGTGTAAATGTATTCTCAAATGTTGCTATAGTGAAGTAGGTAACTGTCGGTCTTTTAATCAGAAGATCCTACTGGGTTCTATCGGCCTGGGTAATTTTGCCGGGTGGGCAAACAGTGGAGAGAGTTTGCCGTTTCCCAGGTCAACATGTGTGCAGAGCCGCTAGCGCCCACGCCCCATTCGTGTGTGTATACAAGTGGAGAATATCAAATATGCATGTTATTATTTGTATCATCATCATCGTCGTCGTCGTCATCATCATCATCATCATCATCATCATCAAAAATAATAATATCAGTGATATTAGTGGTACTAGTGGTATTATCATCATTATCAGCTGCAGCAGCAGCAGCACCACCACCACCACCACCATCACTTCCTCCACCACACCATCATTATCATCATCATCATCATTGTCGTCGTCGTCGTCATCATCATCATCATCGTTGTCGTCGTCGTCGTCGTCGTCATTTCATCATCATCATCAACAGTACTGTTATCAGTAATATACTATCAATATATCATCATCATCATCGTCGTCGTCGTCATCATCATCACCGTCATGGCTAGTAGAATACGGCCTTGTCCTCATTGCCGTATTGATTGGTGGGGCATAGTGCTTTGTGATTATGATCCTAGCATGTGATGTTATCAGTCTTGCTGACAGGAGCTGTTCATTGATGGTCTGCCATTCCACCAGTGCACAGGCGACATATCTATCTAGCATATTGGTCACATGTCCGCTGCCTTCTTCAGCACCCACTCTACGGCTCGCACAAAGAGGAGCACTGACAAGATGCAGCCCTGACGGACTCACATCCGTATTCCGAACCAGTCGCTTAAACCATCTTCCGTCCTATCACAGCATCCTGCGTTGCTATTAATGTTCTCTAGACTGTTATTACTTTGGGTAGAATGTCATAGGTCCTAGAAGAAGACGATTTTGTTCCCAAGATACAAATTTTCCGGAATCATTCCAGTGAGCCTCACAGAGTCCAAGGACGTTAGGTCTGTAGGACTGTTTTTCCTTGATCACTTGTAACCAACCGCTTGGAAGTTTGAAAAAGGGTCCTGATATTCCAGTACCAGTATGAGTTATTCTATTCGCAGTCAAAATTCGAGTCGTTGGGCCACCAGCTTCCTCCAAGAGGCTTTCAAAAACCATGGAAAGCTATGGGTGAAAACCATGGAAAGCCAAGGGTGAAAACCATGGAAAGCCATGAGTGGAAACCATGGAAAGTCATAGGTGAAAACTATGGAAAGTCATGGGTGAAAACCATGAAAAGTCATGGGTGAAAACCATGGCACGTCATGGGTGAAAACCATGAAAAGTCATGGGTGAAAACCATGGAAAGTCATGGGTGAAAACTATGGAAAGTCATGGGTGAAAACTATGGAAAGTCATGGGTGAAAACATAGTCATGGGTGAAGACCTTGGAAAGTCATGGGTGAAAACCATGGAAAGTCATGGGTGAAAACCATGGAAAGTCATGGGTGAAAACCATGGAAAGTCATGAGTGAAAACATAGAAAGTCATGGGTGAAGACCTTAGAAAGTCATGGGCGAAAACCACGGAAAGTCATGGGTGAAAAACATGTAACCAAGATTAGAGGTAGGCTGATGAAAATAGTATAAAATATAGACTAGGTAAAACATAGTCTAGATAGGGCCTCAGGACCTGGCCAGCTCATGGGTTTATGTGCAGACTTAAGGCATGTGCCATGATCACCATACACATGGCACCTGTGACGTTAGTGCACATGGAATTCGTTCCGAGCGTGGAGACGTCATCTTGAGAAACTGAAACATGGAAAGCCATGGATGAAAATCATGGAAACCATGGATCTAATGACTTCCTCACTCTGTCCACCAGCATTCTCGCAGGAAGGGGGTGAATTTATCGAGGGAGAGAATTGTTTTTCTATCATGGTTGATGATGCAGGAAGCTGGTTCATAAGCCGAAGGAGTCATTAGGTCACGGCATTCCACCCCCACTCCTACCCCCCAACTACAAACCCATCCACTCCTTATCCTGGGCCTAAAACTCTTGTTGTGAGTGTGCTGGTCAGTGTGGGCTGAGGACTGGGTGCGGGAGCTGTTAACAGTACACCACCACGTTGATGGAGAGGGCGACTTCTACACGGTTGTCGTCCTGTCTCTTGCTTTAACCTTCCTTTCTCCCCCCCCCCCCCCCCGTAGGATGCCAGGGGCTCTTTCATTATAAATAGTATACCCCACCTTCTCGAAATTCTGTGCTAGAAATTTCCTCTTTTCTGTCACTCTCTTTGTTTCTACCTTGTTCCTTTGCTTTCTGTCATTTCTACCTATCATTTTCATTTTCTGCCTTGCTGGTCTATTCACTTGTATCTGTTCCATAAAGTCTTATGTACTTTTTTCTTGGGATTGATAATAGGGTACATGTGTTAAGTGCATGTTTGGCTCTGGGGAGGTGAGATTTGCGGAAGCAATTTTAGGGTAATTTATGCCTGTTTTTATTTATGTTTTGGTAACATTAGGTATGCTTATTTTTGTAGTCATGTGTGTTTTTTAAATCGCCTGTGCTTTAAATTGGACGGAGAAGTCAACGCCAGGGGGCATGTCCTTAGATTATGTGCGCGATTGCATTGATATGTGTACTTAATTTTCTTTCGGTTTTTTTTTTCGGTCGAAGTTTTGTATGTTTTGAAGTGGTTGTAGCCCTGATATGGCTGTACGCAGTCGGCTGGGCTTTAAACAACAACAACAATAACCAGCCTTCCCTTGGTCTGCAGTGTCTGGGCCTGAAGGAAGAATGTGGGTGTCTGTTTGTTACTCTTGTCGGCTGTCCGCTTGGCTGCTTCACCTTTTACCTCCCCGCTGCCTGTCCCCCATCCCTGACCCCCCAAACATCATCCCCCTCCCCCTCCCCTCCCCCTTCCCTGCCCATCTCCGTTTCATTATTTTTCCTTCTTTTTTTTCCTGTTTTCCTCGACCGACATAATATACTTTGTGAGGTATGTACACATCGACTTTCAAAACATAATTATGCGGACACAAGAATGTCACGAACAGTGTGTCCGTGTGCCTGTCTGTCTGTCTGTCTGTCTGTCTGTCTGTCTGCCTGCCTGTCTGTCTGTCTATGTATGTCTGTCTCTGTCTGTCTGTCTGTATCTCTGTCTCTTCTCTCTCTCTCTCTCTCCTCTCTCCTCTCTCTCGCTCGCTCTCCCTCTCTTTGCCTGTCTGTCAATCTTTCTGTTTGTTTCTCTGTCTCTATCGATTTGTCTGTTTCTGTTTCTTTGTCTGTTTCTTCATCTGTTTCTTTTCTCTGTTTATCCATTGGTCTGTCTCTGTTTTTCCATCTGTCCATCTATCTGTCCATGTTTCTCTGTCTGTCAATCTCTGTGGCCATCTGTCCTTTTCTTTCTGTCTCTGTAGCTCTCTGTGCGTCTATCTGTTTATCTGTCTGACTGTGTCCGTCCACCTGTTTCTTTATATGTCCATTTGGCTGTTTATCTTTTTCTGTCCATCTGTCTGTTTCTCTGTCTGCCCATCTGCCTGTCCATCTTATTCTCTTTGTCAATTTTCTGTCTCTCGCTATACGCCTATCTGTTCTTCTACTTATCTGTCCATCTGTCTGTTTTTCAGTCTGTTTCTGTCGCTATTTATGTTTTCTCTTTGTCTGTCTGTCTGTCTGTCTGTCTGTCTGTCTGTCCTTGTGTCTTTCTTTTCTGTCTCTCGCTGTACGCCTATCTGTTGTTCTATCTGGCTATCTGTTTATCTGTCTGTCTGTCCGTCCGTCTCTTTTTCCTGAAGTCCGTTTGTCTTGTTGTTTATGTCTGTCTGTCTGTTTATTTTGACTCTGTCTGTCTATCTTTTCCTCTATCTGTTTCTCTGTCTGTCTGTCCGTCTGTTTTTTTCTGTAAGTCTATTTGTCTGTTTGTCTGTTCATGCCCGTTTGTCTGTTTCTTTGACTCTACCCATTTGTTACTCTGTTTATCTGTCTGTGTCCATCTCTTTCTCCGTCAGTTCATTTGTCTGTTTATGCCCGTCTGTCTGTTTCTTCTGGCTGTATTCGTCTATCTGTTCCTCTATGTGTTTCTCTGTCTATCTGTCCGTCTCTTTCTTCCGTAAGTTCATTTGTCTGTTTATCTCTTTATGCCCGTCTGTCTGTTTCTTTGGCTCTGTCTATCTGTTCCTCTATCTGTTTCTCTTTCTATCTGTCCGTCTCTTTTTTCCTTGAGTCCATTCGTCTGTTTGTCTGTTTATGTCCTTTTGTCTGTTTCTTTTGGCTCTGTCTATCTGTTCCTCTGTCTGTTCGTCAGTGACTGTGTGTCTGTGTCTCCCTCTGTCACTGTCCTTGTGTATCGGCCTTCCAAGAAGGACACAATTGTCGTATGGAAAATAAATTGAATACATTACTTCAAGAAATATGCGTGACAGAGGGGGGCAGAGGCGACCAGAATCTCAGCGTACATCGTATGACTACTACACAGAGATACACAGGCCATCCCCCCTTGAAAAATGCCACCGGGGGGATTCTTTTAAGTATAAATAATATCGCCGCCTAAAAGAAATTCTGTGCTAGAAATGTCCTCGTTTCTGTCACTGTCTTTGCTTCCGCCTTGCTGCTTTGCTTTCTGTCGTCACTTCCTATCATTTTCTACCTTGTCTTGCTGGTCCATTCACCTGTGTGTGCTCGATAAAGTCTTACGTACTTTCTCTTAGGATTGATCACTGAATGCATGTATTCACTGCATTTCTGGGCTCTACGGAAATGCAAAATACTGAAGCAATTTAGGTAATTTAGACCAGATGGACAGACAGATAGACCGATAGACAGACAGACAGACAGACGGACGGACGGACGGACGCCTGACGGACTGACGGACGGATGGATAGGTGGATGGAAGGACGGATGGATAGATGGATGGATGGATGGATGGATGGATGGATAGATGGATGGATAGATGGATGGATGGATGGATGGATGGATGGATGGATGGATGGATGGATGGATGGATGATGATGGAGATGATGATGATGATGATGATGATGATGAT
>JAPXFY010000036.1:30000-50000 GCA_030674185.1 Monoplex corrugatus | reverse complement strand
AGCCCTGCACATCCAGGACCCGTGTCAACTCCCCAAGACACCACAAGGCGTCATTTACAGCTTTCCCCGCCGTCTGGTCGATCTCGTTCGACCTTCATGATGACCCGGTAAGTAACTAGAACAAAACTGAAAACTGGGGGTGGGTGGGATGGATAGAGGAAGGGAGAGGGGTTGCGAGAGGGGTAGTGAGGTGGTGAGGATCTCAACTTTTCTAGGGACCATCATTGTGATGGCTGTGCCAATCTATTCTCCATCTGATGACGGACTGACTCAGCCCAATACATCGTTGGCATCTAGAACACTGAAGATCCTCCCCTCCTCTGTTCTGAGTCGGCCTGTGTATGTCCTTCAGGGCCTTGAGATCTCCTTGTTCTGTTCGTGCCATGAAATCCTTGGTCTTCTTCTTTCGCGTTTTCCTTCGTGCAAAAAAGTGTCAGACTGGTTAAGACGTTCGCCTGCCAATAACTAAATTCGTGGCTCCAGGGTTCGTTTACCGTAAGAGGTGTCGTCTTTTCTCCTTAGTTTAACCTGAAAATCGAACTGGACGTCTAGCTCTTTGGAAGGGGATGAAAAACGAATCGAACTCGCGTACCTTCTGGCCTTTGCACCCTAAAGAATCCACGGCAGTTGAAAGTCGTGAAGAGCAGAACATTCGCCCGGCTGACCTGGCAAAAAAAACAAAAAAACTACCGGTATTGGAGATAAAGGTTCACTTCTCAATTCCCTTCCTTTCAGACCCAATTAGTCTTGTTGCCTTTCTGGGGTCTTGATGGGAAAAAGTGACAGAAGACAGTTTGGGTCAGGGGTCATTTGTCAAACAGGCTTGGGTGTACTCTATAACTTAGCATCGTGTGTGTGTGTGTGTGTGTGTGTGTGTGTGTGTGTGTGTGTGTGTGTGTGTGTGTGCGTGTATGTGTATGCGTGCGTGTGTGTGTACGTGCGTGCGTGCGTGTGTGTGAGTGCATTCGCGTGCATGCGTGTGTGTGTGTGTGTGTGCGCGCGCGCGTGTGTGCGTGTGTGTGCGTGAGACAGAAGATGACGGCTTGGGTCAGGGGTCACACGCCCTACTCCTGTCCTGTTCCCACAACACCCACCACCCAGTTTGCGTGCGTTTGTGTCCTTGGGGTTTGGTCGTTGTTGGTGATTGCTTTGGTGAATGATGGGGGTGCGTGTTTTGATTTGAATCTTGAATCAAGATTTGGCTCCTTACTGTTATTTTTTCATTGTTATGTCCAGTGAAGGGCAGTCAGGATAATGTGATTCTGCTCTCTTCGAGTAGTTACTAGTTGGAGATGGTGTTAGGCCAGATGATTCCTCTGCTTCTTCAAATCATTTCTTGTGTGTAGTGATGACAGCTTGATAATGTCGCTGTCTGTTATCCTCCATCATTCTGAGCCTTAAAGTGGGGTGAAAAAGACACGGCCCCGGTACAATTCCATTGTGTATTTGTATTGCATTTGAGGGAACTGGTGAGATGACTGTTCCCAGAAATTAAAACCCTTCAACCCTTCAACCTGTCCCATCACGCTGTGCCATCTGCTGTCACTCTGCATGAGGGGACTTCTTGTCTTTCACCGACCACCATGTCATCCAGTCCTCCAGTCATCTCACCAGGCGGCGGATGCACTTTGGAGATGGCCAGCAGAGCCGGACAGGCTAAGAAAGCATTCAGCGTTCTTGACGACAGATCCCTGTCGATTGGCACCGGAGAGAGTTCTTCGGTGTTATATATGTAACAGAGTGCCTTGCTCTGTTACGATCTTTCCCCATTTACCTACAACGCTCAAAGGCAACACCGTGTAGCGTGCTTGCCTAGATCAAAAACGCCTTGCGTTCTCTTGGTCAAATTGTACTATTATTTCACAGCCTCTGCCTATCCATAGCTATGCATTAATTATTCCAAAGATCTAACCAATACATGACGCATATAGATAACACACTGCTAAACAATGAGCAGATCTACAATGTGTACATGTATTCTGAAGCGGGCCTACGACAAGATTTTGTCGTCATCTCCAGTCAGTATTACGTTGTAGTTTCACAGAACGTAGAGGAGACAGTCTTTAATCTATGCCGCCTCCCGCCAATTGTAGTACAACCACCGTACTAATAGCCGTTGTGTGACCCGCGGAAACCCACGTACAATGACCGCAGGTTATCTTGCGGTGTATGGAGCCCCGGGTGGACTGTCTTTGTTTCATGCCGCCCTTCGGTGTTTGTGGCGTAATAGCCAATAGCCACCAACAAAACCACCAGACGAGTATGCCGGTTGTGTGTACCGAGGCGCTGCACTTATGTAAGACCTCCATTAATTAGACCTCCATTAATTTCAAACAGAGTTGACTTTTCGCCACGCCCCAAGTGTTGAGTGATTGGGTAGGTGAGAACAACCAATCAGACCTTATTATCTGAAAGGTTTGAAAGTATGACCATGCTGGGTTCCCAAAGTATAAAATAACAAGGCGCGTCATAGCGTGTGCTTTTATGCCGCCACTCTCAGTATTACCAGAGGTGCCCTTTCCTGCCACCACTCTTGATCTCACAGCAGGTGATCATCTTCACGGCATTACTGTAGTAAGTTCTGGATTTTTATCACTTTATTATAATTTGTCATTTGCAGTAAGCTTAGGGACTTTAATGTCTCTTATTTCTTTAGATTCTAGCTCGAGTCTATTGAGTACCGCGTTAGATTTGCAGAATTCACACAGCGAGAAAGTACGTTTTGATCTAAACGATGTGCTATCTCACAAGATCTGTAGCACTTAGCGTGGCGGCCACCATTGTAAAGATGGGACTGAGGTTTAAATGTAATAACCACTATAGATTTAGCCCCTATTTTCATGTGGCTATTGTAGGACTATTGACAACCATATTCTGCCAAAAGCCAAGATACAAGGCATTGTGCAGAGGAAGAGTATTTTATACTTGACAAGGTTGTATTTTTACATACTGACATGATGACTGATGAAACACGTGCTCAGCTAATTGATCTGTTTAGTGTATCCCTTAGCTGATCAGCACCACTGATTTGATGACATGGTTTAATAGTAATATGCTATACTATTTTGTTATCATTGTCTCTAGCACTTGATCTAGAATTATACTTAATCACACAGAGATAATGGGTAATAGATTACTCAAGTGTGTTCTCTCAACACTGCTGACTGCTATTTGATTAGGTGCTGTTTGTGATGACATAGTTCTCATTGTCAAATAGGCCTCCTATGTCATCACCACTGAAAATTAACTGTCTGAAAGCTACCAGGATGCAATGCATTATTGTACACTATTTTATACTTGATAATGTTGTATGTGTGTACATAATGATAATGGTAGTTGATGAAACATGTGCTCAGCGAACTGATCCAATTGTTGTATCCCTTGTCTGCTCAGCACCACCACTAATCATTATAGAATATTGCTTTGATGACATAGCTTAACTAGTAATACGCTATGCTATTTTGTCATCAATATCTCTAGCACTAGACATAGAATTACACATAACTACATGGAGCAAATATTTAATGGATGACTCAAGTGTGTTGACTGCTATCCAATAAGGTAGACCTACTGTTTGTGATGACAGCTCCCATAGTCAAATACTATGTTTGTCGTCACCACTGAATATTAACTGTCCAATAGCTGCCCACTCAGATGTTATGTTACAACTTACTCAGCCCATGGCAGCCGAACAGCTTAATATGACTGTGCATTATTTTGCCAGTACATTATTGAAAGTCTACTCTATGCTAAGGCTATCGAACAAGCAGTATGGTAGTTTACCCTCAGCTTATCAAAGGGTTACTCAATGTTTTGTCACCAATTATTTGTTCCATGTTTACAAGTGCTAGTGCTTTAGAGTGTAAATATCGACACCACATATTTCGGTATAATGTAGCAGTTCTTTACACAACATTTTGTTATCAATTATTTGTTGCATGTTTACAAATGCTAGTGCTTTTGTTTGTAAATATAGACATCTTCTGTTAGAATGTAGTAGTTCACTCTTGTACATTGACATTGTTATTTCACAAAATGTGTACTTTGTCATTGTATTTATGAAACCTATTTTGTGTCTTACAGGCACTGTCTTCTTTGACGTCGTCTTCTTTGACGTTGTCTTCTTTGACGTCTTCCTTCCTGTCTTCTTCTTCGTATTCTTTTGTCTCCTTCCATATCCCAGTACGGTCCTTTTCCCTTATTGTCATTTTCCCATTTTTCCCTGTTTTCCTTCCCTACCTATCCTCATCAAGAGATAATAAAGAGTCAAGTAACACAATGAGGACTTCGTCTTTTGATTGAGAGACTTCCCTTTCTGCTCTGGATTATAGGACCACCACAGCAATCATCACCAAACCCCTTAAACCACTCATCCATCTCACCTGGCGCTGCGATATCACAATACCATCAATAATCACCTCACCCCCCCCCCCCCCTTAACCACGAGTCCATCACACCTGGCGCTAGCGAGCAGGATCCAGATTCGGAAAGGGAACAACAAAACAAGAAGACAGTGCTACAGATTCATCAAGTTGCCAAACCATGTCGACAGCACAACTGTACCGACTTCCAAAACTGTCCGGAGATGAAAGCAGTGCAGAAATCGACGACTTCATCCAGGAGGCCAGACTGATCCTACAGCTCCAGCCCCTGGATGACAAAGCAGCTGCCCTCTGGCTGATATCATCGTTAGAGGGCCCAGCTCGTCGAGAGGTGCTATGGCAACCAACAGCAAGAGTGGACACTCCAGACAAGATCCTGAAGATCATCCAGGACAACTGGGGTGACCAGAGGGACTCCACAACTCTTGCTGCCACCTTCTACAACAGGCAGCAGAGAAAGGGGGAGACTGTCACTGACTACGCGACCCACCTACGCGTACTCTGGATGAAGGCCAACCAAGCTGAAGAGGGGACATTGTCACCAACGCAGCTTCGGGACGCCTTCGTCTGTGGTCTCTCCCCAGGTGCTCTCAGGAGGGATGTCCGGCGATACATAAGAGATCATCCGGACACCACCTTCGAGGGAGCCAAGATGGAGGCCCTGCGGTGGATGAGAGAGGACAGCTGTGCAGAACACCACCTGGCACAGCTGATAGTGGCCAACTCTAGCCCAGTCATCGCCCGTATGGAGGCACAGCTGGCAGAAATCAGTGCCAATGTAGACCAGCAACTCCTGCGGTGCAACACTGCGGCTAAACCTCAACCACCACAGCAACCACCTCTCCACAGCAGACAGCAACCTTCACCACGGCAACGGCAGCCACCAGAACACTGTCTTTGGTGTGACCGGGCCGGCCACACTGAAGACAAATGCTGGAACCGGCGCCGGTACAAGAAGAGAGGCAAGCGGCGACGGCAGCCTGCACCACAGAGAGCTGTAAAGCAAAGTGCAGACCGTCCTGTCACCCACGGACAAGCTGCAGGGCACAAGAAGAAGGGACGCCCAAGCAGATCCAAATCTGCCACAACTCCTTCTCCTGGGCCCCATTCTCCTTCTTTTCCTCCCCAGCCCTCCAAACCTGCTGTCCCCAAAACACCCTGTGCCAGCCAGAACCTGAGTGCGGCCAGCACCTCTAGAGCTGCCGGTGCACGTCCTGTTCCAGTGCCCCGCAGACACCGTCGATCCAGAGGCCACCCGAGCCATGATGGTCAACAACAGGACCCAGCAGCACCGGAGCAGGTGACGTCTACACCAGCAGCTGACGACGACCTGCAGGTAGGCATGTATGTTTACCTGCGGGACATGATACCTGGTTCCAGCACAGCATGGACCAACACCTGGTCGCCGGACCTGTATTGTGTGACGGCACACCATCCCCAGCACCGTCACATCTACACAGTCCAGTCACTGGCAGGTGGCCCTCACCAGGCCGTCTCCAGGATCCACCTCCTGCCAGCATCTGGGTCCATGCCAGACGCACAGCCACAACCAGACCCGGAGTCATCTGACTCCGAAGATGAGCAGTGGCTAGTCTGCCAACAGCCACAGCCGAGAACAACACAGTCCCCGGTGACAACAGCACCTGAGCCCACTGTACCAGAGCAGCTGACAACACCAGTCCCTCCAAGACGGTCAACACGTCTCCTGAACAAGACGCAGTGAGAACTTCAAAATAAGATGTAGACTCTTATGCGATCCTTTCCGTGGTCGCATGAAAGAACTTTTCATAGCTTGCCTACCTACAGATATTATGAATATTTTTAGTAAGACATTTTACATTGTATGCTTCATAATTGCATTTGAGAGACTGACCTAGGTGTACTATTGTACCGTGTATATGCCCATGTATGATTATTTGCACATTCTCTTTTCAAATTTTTCTTCATTTTCACTGAAGCATACCTTCGGAATTTTGATTGACATTAATGTGATGCTCTCTACATATTACATGTAGTTTTATCCATTTGTCATTTTGTTTCCCGTAATGAATGTTTTGATGCATAGGTATAGCAAAGAGGCTTTAGTGAACTTATTAAATGCTACTTTCTTTAATGCTACTTTCTCTAGCTTATTATGTTAAGGCATTTGCCATTTCAGTGTTTCATACTGTCAAGTATGATGACCAATTCAGAGTCCTAACTTGACCAAACAGTGTAACTGTCCTTTCGGAACTGAAATTGCTGCAACTCTCCAGTGTGCCCATGCATACCCTAGCTAATATGCAAGTGGATTGCATACTCCACCATATCCACAGCAGTTCAAAATTTTGTGAATTCTTGAGGTGGCCCTCAAATTTCAGCCTTCAAGAATTTACCCAATGTTCGCGCACCATCGCGGACGATGGTTTTCAAATTGGTGGGGGGAGGTGTAACAGAGTGCCTTGCTCTGTTACGATCTTTCCCCATTTACCTACAACGCTCAAAGGCAACACCGTGTAGCGTGCTTGCCTAGATCAAAAACGCCTTGCGTTCTCTTGGTCAAATTGTACTATTATTTCACAGCCTCTGCCTATCCATAGCTATGCATTAATTATTCCAAAGATCTAACCAATACATGACGCATATAGATAACACACTGCTAAACAATGAGCAGATCTACAATGTGTACATGTATTCTGAAGCGGGCCTACGACAAGATTTTGTCGTCATCTCCAGTCAGTATTACGTTGTAGTTTCACAGAACGTAGAGGAGACAGTCTTTAATCTATGCCGCCTCCCGCCAATTGTAGTACAACCACCGTACTAATAGCCGTTGTGTGACCCGCGGAAACCCACGTACAATGACCGCAGGTTATCTTGCGGTGTATGGAGCCCCGGGTGGACTGTCTTTGTTTCATGCCGCCCTTCGGTGTTTGTGGCGTAATAGCCAATAGCCACCAACAAAACCACCAGACGAGTATGTCGGTTGTGTGTACCGAGGCGCTGCACTTATGTAAGACCTCCATTAATTAGACCTCCATTAATTTCAAACAGAGTTGACTTTTCGCCACGCCCCAAGTGTTGAGTGATTGGGTAGGTGAGAACAACCAATCAGACCTTATTATCTGAAAGGTTTGAAAGTATGACCATGCTGGGTTCCCAAAGTATAAAATAACAAGGCGCGTCATAGCGTGTGCTTTTATGCCGCCACTCTCAGTATTACCAGAGGTGCCCTTTCCTGCCACCACTCTTGATCTCACAGCAGGTGATCATCTTCACGGCATTACTGTAGTAAGTTCTGGATTTTTATCACTTTATTATAATTTGTCATTTGCAGTAAGCTTAGGGACTTTAATGTCTCTTATTTCTTTAGATTCTAGCTCGAGTCTATTGAGTACCGCGTTAGATTTGCAGAATTCACACAGCGAGAAAGTACGTTTTGATCTAAACGATGTGCTATCTCACAAGATCTGTAGCACTTAGCGTGGCGGCCACCATTGTAAAGATGGGACTGAGGTTTAAATGTAATAACCACTATAGATTTAGCCCCTATTTTCATGTGGCTATTGTAGGACTATTGACAACCATATTCTGCCAAAAGCCAAGATACAAGGCATTGTGCAGAGGAAGAGTATTTTATACTTGACAAGGTTGTATTTTTACATACTGACATGATGACTGATGAAACACGTGCTCAGCTAATTGATCTGTTTAGTGTATCCCTTAGCTGATCAGCACCACTGATTTGATGACATGGTTTAATAGTAATATGCTATACTATTTTGTTATCATTGTCTCTAGCACTTGATCTAGAATTATACTTAATCACACAGAGATAATGGGTAATAGATTACTCAAGTGTGTTCTCTCAACACTGCTGACTGCTATTTGATTAGGTGCTGTTTGTGATGACATAGTTCTCATTGTCAAATAGGCCTCCTATGTCATCACCACTGAAAATTAACTGTCTGAAAGCTACCAGGATGCAATGCATTATTGTACACTATTTTATACTTGATAATGTTGTATGTGTGTACATAATGATAATGGTAGTTGATGAAACATGTGCTCAGCGAACTGATCCAATTGTTGTATCCCTTGTCTGCTCAGCACCACCACTAATCATTATAGAATATTGCTTTGATGACATAGCTTAACTAGTAATACGCTATGCTATTTTGTCATCAATATCTCTAGCACTAGACATAGAATTACACATAACTACATGGAGCAAATATTTAATGGATGACTCAAGTGTGTTGACTGCTATCCAATAAGGTAGACCTACTGTTTGTGATGACAGCTCCCATAGTCAAATACTATGTTTGTCGTCACCACTGAATATTAACTGTCCAATAGCTGCCCACTCAGATGTTATGTTACAACTTACTCAGCCCATGGCAGCCGAACAGCTTAATATGACTGTGCATTATTTTGCCAGTACATTATTGAAAGTCTACTCTATGCTAAGGCTATCGAACAAGCAGTATGGTAGTTTACCCTCAGCTTATCAAAGGGTTACTCAATGTTTTGTCACCAATTATTTGTTCCATGTTTACAAGTGCTAGTGCTTTAGAGTGTAAATATCGACACCACATATTTCGGTATAATGTAGCAGTTCTTTACACAACATTTTGTTATCAATTATTTGTTGCATGTTTACAAATGCTAGTGCTTTTGTTTGTAAATATAGACATCTTCTGTTAGAATGTAGTAGTTCACTCTTGTACATTGACATTGTTATTTCACAAAATGTGTACTTTGTCATTGTATTTATGAAACCTATTTTGTGTCTTACAGGCACTGTCTTCTTTGACGTCGTCTTCTTTGACGTTGTCTTCTTTGACGTCTTCCTTCCTGTCTTCTTCTTCGTATTCTTTTGTCTCCTTCCATATCCCAGTACGGTCCTTTTCCCTTATTGTCATTTTCCCATTTTTCCCTGTTTTCCTTCCCTACCTATCCTCATCAAGAGATAATAAAGAGTCAAGTAACACAATGAGGACTTCGTCTTTTGATTGAGAGACTTCCCTTTCTGCTCTGGATTATAGGACCACCACAGCAATCATCACCAAACCCCTTAAACCACTCATCCATCTCACCTGGCGCTGCGATATCACAATACCATCAATAATCACCTCACCCCCCCCCCCCTTAACCACGAGTCCATCACATATAGAACCGATCTTGTTGTACAGATGCGAAGCGTGGACAATCAGCATGCAAAATCAACAAGATTGAGGCAGCTAAAACGTAGTTTCTAGGAAGAATGTTAAGAGTTATATGGAGAGCAAAGGAAACAAACGAGACAGTCTTGAAAGAAGCAAATAAAAAAAGAACATTAATGAATAGGATTGAGGAAGGACGGGCAACATTTATAGGACATTTCATTAGGCAAGAGAAATTAGAGTACCTAGTCACAACATGAAAGGAAGAGGCAAAAAGAGCACAAAGTGGACCTAGGGAGAAAATACTGGACTGATTTGTACAGTGGATGAAGAAAGAAGGTGGGAGATGTACTTGCAGCGACAAAAGATGGAGGGCCATGATCGCCAACGCCATGCGGCAGGACACATGATGATTTGGGGAACCTCCACACGTTGTTCAGCATTCTGAGCATGTTAATGGTCTTGCTGAGACGATGCTGGATGGTGTCTGCTCACCCATCGTGTCTCCCTCAGATGAAGACACTGCATGTCCTCTTTCAACTTTGGCAGGAGTCCTGCTTCACACTTCTGCAAATATACGTATACAACAAATTGCATTAATGTGTGTCTGTACAGACCTTGTACATGTACAAAAGCATAACGGACAAAACATTCTTTTACATGAAATTTTCTCTGCTCATGAATGTAAATATGAAATCAACGTAGGAGGAAACCATCATCACCATCTACCAGACACCAACCACAACCACCATCACCCATCACCACCAACCACCACAACCACCACCAACAACCACCATCACCACCACCACAACCACAACCACCACCAACCACCACCACCACCAACCACCATCACCCACCACCAACAACCACCACCACCAACCACAACCACAACCACCATCACCCACAACCACCACCAACCACCACCACCAACCACCATCACCCACCACCAACAACCACCACACCATCACCAACCACCACCACCACCACACGCACAGATAATAGGAATACATTTGATACCTTCTCCTTCTTGACAGATGACTGACGAAACTTCATGAACAACGTCTAAGCTGGATACTATTCCAGACATCCCCAGAACGGAAACTGACGTCTGCCTTTGTCAATGTGGCTGACAAACCACACAGCCACACCTCTAAAGGCCCTGCATGCAATAGATGAAGGTAAATGAACAGAACGTGTGTGTGTGTGTGAGTGTGTGCGTGCGTGTATGTGCACGTGTGTGTGAGCGTATGTGTGCGCGTGTGTGTGTGAGTGTGTGCGTGCGTGTATGTGCACGTGTGTGTGAGCGTATGTGTGCGCGTGTGTGCGTGTGTGTGTGAGTGTGTGCGTGCGTGTATGTGCACGTGTGTGTGAGCGTATGTGTGCGCGTGTGTATGTGCGTGTGCACGCGTGTTTGTGTGTATGTGTGCGTGTGAGTGATTGTGTGTGTGTGTGTGTGTGTGTATGTATGTGTGTGCATGCGTGTGCCCGTCCTTAAAAGCGCACGTGCGTTAAGTTGCTCTCTGTGAATATGTGGAGCGACAAATTACCAAATGCCCAGGTCCTAGCATGCCCTGGTCTCCCCACCATGCACACACTGTTCAGACAACGCAGGCTGCTCTGGCTTGGCCATGTGCGGCGGAAGGATGGCCGTATCCCAAAGGATACCTTTACGGTGAAGTAGCCTCCGACAAGAGATCTGTTGACTGCTCTCAAAAGACGCCTAGCCTGCAAGCACGATATGAAAGCTTTGGACATCAACACTGAGAGCTGGGAAGACACAGCAGCCGATCGCAATAGATGGCGCACCTTAGCTGAGGTGAGAGTCAGGTGGAAAGCAAGCTCTAGTGAAGGCAATCCCATGCCAGCATCCATACATGCATCCAATGTCGCAAAGACTGCCTTTCCCGCATCAGCCTTACCAACCACAGCGGATGCCTGTTCCAGAGGCGTCAACTCGAATCGACACGACACTAGGGCGCATCATTCATAGTCGACGTCGACTGACGGAGGCCTACCACTACTAAACACTTCTCATAGGCGAGATCTTGAGGTTTCTACCTAACTTAAGAAAAAAAATCACCGGCGGAGAATTGAACCCCAGTCCTCTTGCCTAACAAGCTGTGATATTGACAAGTATACCACCGAGGAGTACAGAGATGGTCATCTGTTGTGAACTTGACCACACAGTTTCAAACGCTGTGTTGATTCTTCTGGTTTCATGTGACAAACACTACGAAAGCCACAATCCAAAAATCTGTATTTAAAACAGAGTATGGCCTAGTGAAAAGAGTACGCGCCTAGAAATCCAAGTTATAGTCCCATCGGACAGCGATTTTTCTCCTTCCTCCACTACACCTTGAGCGTGGTCTGAGTGCTAGTCTTTCAGATGACACACTACACCAAAATGCTGTACCCGAAAAGGGGTGGTGTGGGGTCGGGTGTGGATGCCGGAGGATCTTTAGTACAGATGGCATCCCCACCTTCGGAAAATTCAGTGCTAGAAACTTCCCCCTTTCTCTCATTCTCTCTGTTTCTTCGTTGTTCCTTTTCTTTCTATCTTTTCTTCCTATAATATTCTGCTATGCTGGTCTATTGACCTATTTGTGTTCTGTGCAGTCTTTCATGCTTTCTATTGATATTGGTTGTTGGTACCGATATTAACTACATTTTGGCTCTAAGGAAACACGATAGACAGAGGCAATGCTCGGTAATTTAGACCATGTTTTTATGTTTTAATGTCGTTAGTGATCTTTATGTTTGTGTTCAGGTTTTGTTTTTAAAACCCCATGGAGATAAATTTAAGGGAATGATCAATGCCGGGAGCATATCTTTAGATTAGTATGCGAAGGCATTGTTATCTGTACTTAATTTCCTTTCCATTTTTTTAGTCAGGGTCATCGAGATGTGTACATTTTGCTACGGTTGTAGCACTGATATAGCTCTGCTCAGGCAGCTGGCAGCTGGGCTTTAAACAGTAATAATGATAGTAATAAACGGAGATGCTGTAAGCAGCAATTATTTTGGGCATGTTGAACATCTGCGGGAGCAAACTTTTCCTCGGCAAAAGAAAACACCCCTGGGTAAACAAAAAAATACATACATAATAGATATAACAAAGGGAGGTGGCATCGTGCGATGGTGATGTGCTTTGTGTTGAAAAACCTGCGGCAGGAAAGTAGTTTTCCTTGGCAAAAAAAAAAACACACCCTAATGTAAACAAAAGTACATGCTAATAGATATAACAAAGGGAGGTGGTGCCGTGCGATGGCGATGTGCTTTCTCCATGAAGGTCAACTCCCATTTCACGTGGTAAAACTGCGTTACGTCCAAAAACAATGAACCCAATGCCATCCAATCCAGTCTAGTTTGTTCGATCAAAGCGACGAGAAAATTGTCCAACTGAGATTTTCTTTCTTGTTGTGAAATGTTAGTTATACAGCGCAAAATTGTACATCCTTCAAACCAAGTGGAGTCCATTTTTAAACATAAACGGAAATAATCCCTAATTTGAGTGCAATGACCTGAAATGCTCCTTAAGTTTCCAGAACACTCTATCTGCTATTTCCTTTTGAATCTGTTCCAGATTCGTGCGACTGTGCAACCGTTCAGAGACTAATAAGCTTGTTTGTATGTTAAGTGCGTATGACTAACTGATTGCCGGTTTTAATTGTTTTTGCGGTGTGTGCATGTTTGTTTGTTTTTTTATTATGAAAGCGAGTTTTCTACACGATTTTGCCAGAGGCAGTTCTTTTGTCGTGGAATCTTGCACTTCCATCCATCTGTCCGCCCCTGTCTATCGACATGTCTACGCATGCATCCACTGTCTACCTTGCATATCTGTATCCATTATTAAATCATTTGGACTTTTAAAATTTTTCTATTTGTTTATTTACGTATTTTGTGTAAGTCTTTGCGCATACAATTTTGGTCTCTCACTGTTGCAGTTTGCCCGTAATGACCTCAGACCACGCCAGGATAGTTGCATACGCTCTGCATCATAAAAAGCAGCAGCAGGAAGATCAAAATCAAGTAAGTCTTCCATTATATATGTTATAGAAACCAGAAAAAAAAAAAACAAAGAAGGAGAAACCAAACAAGAAAACAAGAAAAACAAAGAAAACAAAACACGAGAAAAATATTTAAAATAAAAAGGACAAAAATATGAAGAGGAAATGAAAAAAAACACACAAGGGAAAACGAACAAAAAAGGGAAGAACAAGGACAACAAGAAAAATAGAAGGAGAGGGAAATATAACAACAAAACACAAGAACAACAACAGATACGGCATGAAACTGAGCGTCACAAAGCTTGCACTGTAAAAGAAAACAACACAAAACCAAAATTACATGTAAAACAAAAACACGCAAACAAGTAGAGAAACACACAAAACAAGAAGAAAAGCCGACCAATACGCAATATAAAGAAAATCCAACATGGAGGAACAGAAATGGAAACAAAAACAGTGGCAACAAGCAAATCAGGAGAACAGCAAGAGCAGAAACGATGAGAAGCAGAACGACAACAAACAGAAAAAGGACATCAATGATAACAACAGCGACAAAAACACCACCAGCAAAATGCCAAGAACGACATGAAGAAGAACAGTAAACGGGAAAAAATCGAGAATAAGAGGTACATCAAGAACAATTATACCAATAAGAGGAGAACAAAGAAGCTAAAAAAGGAAAACAACAACGACAACGAGAAGAATTACAACGACGACAACGAGAACAACGACGACGACAACGTGAAGAGCAAAGACGACGACAACTACAACCAGAAGAACAACGACAACTACGACAACGAGAACAACAACGACAGCAACTACGACAGCGAGAAGAACAACGACGACAACGAAAAGAACAACACGACACCGAGAAGAACAACGACGACAATGAGGAGAACAACGAGGAGAACAACAACGAGAACAACAAAAACAGAACAACGACGAGAACGACAACGAGAACAACAACAACGAGAACAACGATGAGAACAACGAGAAGAACAACAACGAACAAAACAACATTGAGAAGAACAACAACGACGACAATAAGAACAACGACGACAACGAGAAGAACAAAAACGACCGCAGCGAGAACAGCAACGAGAACAACAACGGTGACAACTACGACAATGAGAAGAACAACAACGACGATAACTACAGCGAGAAGAACAACGACAAAGAGAACAGCAACGATGACAACGGGAAGAACAACAAGGACGGCCACGAGAAGAACAACAAGGACAACCACAAAAAGAACAACAAGGACGACCACGAGAAGAACAACGACAACAACGAGAAGAACAACAACGACAACGAGAAGAACAACAACGACGACAACGAGAAGAATAACAACGACAACAACGAGAGCAACAACAACGAGAACGAGAAAAACAAAGACGATAACGAGAACAAAAACAACGACAAAGATAAGAATAACAAGGACAACGAGAAGAACAGCAACGACAACAACGAGAAGAACAGCAACGACGACAACGAAAAGAACAACAAGGACGACCACGAAAAGAACAATAAGGACGACTACGAGAAGAACATATACGACAACGAGAAGAACAAGGACAAGAACAACGATGACAACGAGAACAACAAGGACGGCAACGAAAAGAATAGAAGAACAAGGACAACAACGAGAAGAACAAGAAGGACAACGAAAAGAACAACAACGACGACAACGAGAAGAACAACGACGACAATGAGATGAACAATTACGACAACGAGAAGAACAAGTTCGACAACGAGAAGAACAAGGACGACAACGAGAAGAACAACGACGACAATGAGAACAACAACAACGATGACAACGGGAAGAACAACAAAGACGACAACGAGAAGAACAAGGACGACAACGAGAACAACGACGACAACGAGAAGAACAACAACGACGACAACGAGAAGAGCAACAACGACGACAACGAGAAGAACAACGACGACAACGAGAAGAACGGACGAAGAACGACAACGAAAAGAACGGAAGAACAACAACGACGACAACGACAAGAACAACAACGACGACAACGAGAAGAAAAACTGCAACGAGAAGAACAACGACGACAACGGTAAGAACAACTACAACGGGAAGAACAACAACGATGACAACAAGAAGAACAACGACGACAACTACAATGAGAAGAACAACAACGACGACAACTACAATGAGAAGAACGACGACAACGAGAACAACAAGGACGACAAAGGGAAGAACAACAAAGACGACAACGAGAAGGATAACAAGGACGACCATGAGAAGAACAACGACGACAATGACAACAACAACAACGACAACAACGAGAAGAACAACGAGAAGAACGACGACAACGAGAACAACAGGGACAACGATAACAAAAACAAGGACAACGAGAAGAACAGCAACAACAACGAGAAGAACAACAATGACAACGAGAAGAACAGCAACGACGACAACGAGAAGAACAACGACGACAACGAGAAGAACAAAAATGACGACAAAGAGAACAATTACGACAACGAGAAGAACAAGGACGACAACGAGAACAACAACGACGACAACGAGAACAACAACGACGACAACGAGAACAACGACGACAACGAGAAGAAGAACAACGACGACAACGAGAACAACAATTACGACAACGAGAACAACAACGACGACAACGAGAACAACAACGACGACAACGACAACAACAACGACGACAACGACAACAACAACGACGACAAAGGGAAGAACAACAAGGACCACCACGAGAAGAATAACAAGGACCACCTCGAGAAGAACGACACCAACGAGAAGAACAACGACGACAACGAGAAGAATAATTATGACAACGAGAACAATGACGACGACAACGAGAACAACAACGACGACAACGATGACAACAACGACGACAACGACAACAACAACAAGGACGATAACGAGAAGAACAACACCGACAAAAACGAGAAGAACAACGACGACAACGAGAAGAACAAGGACAACGAGAAGAACAACGACGACAACGAGAAGAACAAGGACAACGAGAAGAACAACTACGACAACGAGAAGGACAACAACGACAACAACGAGAAGAACGGAAGAAGAATGACGAAAACGAAAGGAACGAAAGAGCAACAACAACAACGAGAAGAACAACAAGGACGACAATGAGAAGAACAACGACGACAACGAGAAGAACAACAACAACGACAACTGCAACAAGAAGAACAACAACGACGACAACTGCAATGGAAGGAACAACGACAACAACGGGAAGAACAGCGACGACAACGGCAAGAACAATAACGACGACAACAAGAAGAACAACGATGTTTTAATCATTCTGGCAGTGTCAGTCAAGTGTCTCACAGGTGCTGTCCTTCACCACCACTCACCACCCACCTCCATTTCAAGACCTTGTCAGCGCATACAGTTTTACGCAGGCTTAGATAGTCTGTCAGACAGCACATGGCAGATTTGGTGGAGTGCATAAGGGATTGTCAGAGTGCAACGAATCCCTCATGAACAAACTCCAAACTCGGAGTGCTAGACAACAAAATCTGTTATTTTCTTTAAAAGGAAGATGGTAAAATAACAACAATAACATCATCAGTACTTACACAGCAATAACAACAGACAGAAAACCATAAAGAAAACAATCGATCAATCTCAGACAGTAAAGAAGCCAAAGACATACGTTTTTAAACCGACTAAGACTGAAAAGCTGTGTGACTCAATCTGTGTGAGAACTGGGTCAGTGGGATGTAGTAATTAAGGGACGTCCTCAAATTACTACCAGCAAAATATGTAGTAATTAGGGGACAATTTTTTTCAAAATTACGTAATTTATGTCATTTTTAGCTTATTTTGTGATTTTGAGCCAATTTGATTTTTGTGTAGTTGGGGATGTCTCCAAATTACAAACACATCCCCTTTCTACTACACGTCGAAATGCCCCCTACCTACTACACAGGCACGTTCACACAGACACACACATACTTAAACACACAGACACACACACGCACACAGACACATACACAGACACAACACACGTACACACAGAAACACGCACACACACACACACACGCACACAGACACAGTCACACAACACACATACACACACACACACGCACACATATTAACACACACACACGCACACACACACGCACACACATACGCACACACACACACACACACACACAACACACGTACACACACATACACTAACACACACACACATACACACACACACGCACACATACACACACACATTAACACACACACATACACGTGTGTGTGTGTGTGTGTGTGTGTGTGTGTGTGTGCGCGAGCGCGCGTTTGTGTGTTGATATTGTTGTTGTTGCTGCTGCAGCTGTTGTTGTTGTTGTTGTTGTTATTGTTGTTGTCGCTGCTGCTGCTGCTGCTGTTGTTGTTGCTGTTGTTGTTGTTGTCGCTGCTATTGCTGCTGTTGTTGTTGTTGCTGTTGTTGTTGTTGTTGTTGTCGTTGTTGTTGTGAAAGAATTTGATAAGCTTGGTGTCAAACGGTATGGTGATGAGAGAACAGTACAACTTTAGATTTGATATGGGTTGTTTACCTTTCAAAATCCCACATAAATAAGAACAAAGGGCGTCGTAATTTGGGCAAAATCACATTTCAAGAACGAAAAAAGTTATTAAGTGGTTTGGCCATTTTGTTTCTCTGCCTAGCTACCAGAGCGTCAAACCCAAATCTGCTTTCTTCTAAAATTACAGCAATATTTGCGATTCCATTTGTGTCGTTATTTCGTCCCTTGATGTTCAACTTTTCGTAAGCAATTTTGTTCTGGGTCATTGTCACAGTGACCCCTTACAGGATATTAAATCTTGGCTGCTAAAGAAAACGTTTTTCGGTGGAGACTCAGTTTCAGGCTAGACAGAAACCCAGCATTTCTGTGTTTTCAATTACAAAGGATTAATTGAAGCCAGGTGATCAAGGTGTTTGTCTGTGATGTTTGTGGGTGTGTTTTTGTTTTGTTCCTTTCCTTTTCTTTGTTATGTCTTTTTCTTGGTGAGATTACAGAAAATTTTTTGTCATCTTAATGGCTTGACATTTTAATTTAAACACAAAGACACCTATCTATCAACCGTGGGTTAGGATGAAATGAAATAGGCTTAACGCACCCAGGCTGACTTTTTTTTTTTTTTTTTTTTTTTTTTTTGTATGTGAAACTCCGCACTTCTCTTTCTGTTGTTTTATACTCCCCCACACCCTCGTACAGCGTCTCTTTTTACATATCACTCCCACAATGTCGTCTGTTTGTCGTGTAAGAGAAGTCACTTCTTTTTTATGAACACTGCGTTTTCGTCCGTTTATGCCATAAGTTGTTGCAGAGAGACAAAGCTGGTGATCTGCAGGGAAACGGGAGGCAATGGTCATATCAGAGTCTGGAGGTTGTTTAAGAGGGACTCATCACACGCGGACATTCTCTTGAATGTCATGTAGAACCGACACTGTCATGCGGTTGTGAGGTGTGGACAGTCAACACGCAAAGCCAGAACAAGATTGAGGCAGCCGAAATGTGGTTTCTAAGAAGAATGTTGAGAGAGTTCCATGGACAGCAAAGAAAACAAACGAGACAGTCTTGATGGAGGCAGACACTAGAAGATCATTGATAAAAAAAAGATTATGAAAAGACAAGCAATATTTATAGGCCATGTTATGAGAAAAGGGGAATTAGAGCTGTCACGACAGGAAAGCTGGGGGGGAAAGAGAACACCAGGTAGATCCAGGGAGAAAATATTGGACGGACTTGCAGGGTGGCTGAGGACGGAGAGGGTGGAAGATGTGCTTGCATCGACAAGGGATAGATGCATATGGAGGACCATAATCGCCAACGCCATGGTGCAGAGCACATGATGATGATGACGGACAATTCCATATGCACTCCACCCAAATCTGCCAGCAATAATTATCTGGCAGACTTCCTGCGCCTTGCAAACCCTATACGCTGGCAAAGTCATGAAACTAGAGATGGTGCAGAGGGACCTATGTCACGCTAAACCGACACCACCAGAATGATGGAAACATTAAGATGGGCAAGGAGAAGAGTGTCAGAATGGTTCAGACGTTCGCCTGCCAATAACTAGATTCCAGTTTTCAGGATTCGTTTCTCGTTCTGGGTTTGACATTTTTTCCTCCATTTGACTTGAAAATTCAACTGAACGTCTAGTTCTTCAGAAAGGGATGAAAAACAAATCATACCCGTGCGCATTCTGGCTGCGCAAATTCAAGATCCCATGGCAGTTGAAAATCGTGAAGAGCAGGTCATTTACCCGGCTGCCCTTATACAAAGCATTTGAGGGATAGGTTCATTTTTCAGGTCCTTCCCTTGAAGACCAGTTAGCCTTCTTGCTTTTCTGAAGTCTTGGTAACATGCACATTGCGTGGTGCTGCATTACACTCTCAACTAGAAGAACAGCCCGAGTTTCACATGGTAATTCCATTGAGACAAAACGAAATGAC
>JAPXFY010000036.1:17500-25000 GCA_030674185.1 Monoplex corrugatus | reverse complement strand
CAAACATAAAAGTGCATTGGACCGACAAATCAGTGAAGCAGTCCAAATACACAACGCCCCAAGCAACCTACTGATGAACAGAAAATCAGAATGGGGTCACACACGGATAGTGAGAAGTGTTCTCACAGCTGAATAGTTCTACAACAAGCCTCTGCCCACCAGTCTGACGAGGGTTCGCTGAACCGATCAGGCCTAACAAAAAGTAAGTGAAATTCCTTGATGGATAATATTCGTTTAGGCGTGATATATGTGTAAATTATAATAAGATTGTGCCTATTATAATTTCACAAAACAATGGTCATAAAATTAAGTAACGCCTATATGGCTGAAACAAGAAAACTCTCAGCATGGAAAAGATAACAAATAACAAAAGAAAACAAAAACAGATGAACCACAATACATACAATATGAAACAAGTTAAAATGAGAGTGAGTGTGTTTGGAGGGGGGAGTATGTGTGTGTGTGTATGTGTGTGTGAGTGTGTTTGTGTGTGTGTGTGTGTGTGTGAGTGTGTGTGTCTGTGTGTGTGCGTGTCTGTCTGTCTGTCTATCTGTGTCTATCTTTCTGTCTGTTGGTCGGTCTGTCGATCTCTGTGTGTGTTCAGATGGTTTATTCATAAAGGTCATGGTTATTTAGAAAGGGGGGGGGGGGGGGGGAGGCAACAAAAACAACAAAACCGCACATTCAAACGAAAGGGAACAATGTTTTAGTAAACATTGTATTTTAAGCGCATTTCACAGATAGATGGCGAGGTGTTTTACAATGGTTTTTATGTGTATGTATGTGTGTGTGTGCGTGTGTGTGTGTGTGTGTGTGTGTGTGTGTGTGTGTGTGTTGTGGTTGTGTTTGTGTTTGTATATGTGTGTATGTTTTTGTGTGTGTTTATGTGTGTGTTTGTGTGTGTGTATGTGTGTGTGTTTGTGTGTAAGTGTGTGTGTGTGTTTGTGTGTTCGTTCGTTCTTTGATTTAACGTCTTTTCACTGTAAGTGATATTAGACGGGGGAGAGGGGGAAAAAAGTATATATACAATAAAATGGAGAACGATAGTTGGACAGGTTGGATTGGGGTAGAGGGGTGACAGAGGAAAAAGTCATAAATAGGTGGTAGAATAGTAAGATGGAACGAAATCTTAACTCTAACATTAGTAACAATTAACTTCAACAATGTGAAGGGAAAATTTAACACTAAAACTTAAACTGCATAAAGTTAAAGTAATGCATTAACAGGACTGTGAAATAATGATTCTGAAATTTTAACAAGCATAGATTGATCTGATGTTACTTTTTTGAAATGAGTTTCAGAATAGTTTTCTTGTGTAAACATTTTCGGTAGAAAAGAACGTAGCATTTTGCAATAAAATAAACAGTGAAACAATGTGAACTGTTTGCCGCAAATACACTTGACATTTTTACAATATTCTGTTTTCAATGCGTTTAGCTGAATACGAAAACGAACAGCAACAATCGATCTCAAATGATACATGGAAGAATATTGCATTTTTTTATATAAATTTTGAACTGAAAGTTTTATCATTTGTTGTGACACAAACTGTTCATTGAAATGTTCATGAAATCGGGTCCATGAGGCTGATTCGAGCATGTTGCAAGCTTCTTTTACGGAAGTATGAACATGGAATTCTATAGAATTAACAGAATTCTCTGCACCTTGCTTAGCTGCTCTGTCAACTACTTCGTTGCCGTGAAGACCAACGTGAGAAGGCACCCAGCATAAACTGATATCTGTACCTTTTATCCTTAAACGATGTACAAGATGATTTGCCTCAGTAATTAAATCAGGTCTTGTGTCGGCATCAAAAGACCGTAAGGCATATAGTACAGATTTTGAGTCAACAAAGAGAACTACTTTGAAAAACACGGGTTTAAAATTTACTAGATAATGCAATGCTTGTATAATAGCGACTAATTCCGCTGTGAATATAGATATGTTTGCCCCAATGAAAAATGACTTTTTTATTTTAAATTTTGGAACATAAAATGCTGCTCCAGCACATTTATTTTCTAAGACTGATCCATCGGTAAAAATATGAAGGTGGGTGCGGTATTTTTCATCGACGTGTTGTCTTGCTGTGGATATCGAAATGTTGACGTTTTCATGTTTCTTAGCGTCTATATAATCAAATATCAAAAGAGGCTTTTTGCATTTCCCATGTAGGGAGAGGCGTTGTTGATGGTGTCTCAGCTATTTCATCCATATTTAGGTGAGACTGTTTGACCAAGTCATATATGTAAGTTGCAACAGTCATTTGTGATGAAATGCTGTTTGCTCGCTTTGGAAAGTCAACATCAGACCTGATTTTAATTTCCTTACTCACAAAATTGTCCGTTTGTGAAGTAGTTCTAACGACAAATTTTGCTGTCGCTAACTCACGATAGTTGTTCAGAGGCAGAATTCCAGCAACTTTGTACGTTTCCAGATTAGAAGCGTGAGCAGGGACACCTAGAGCAATTTTAATACTTTTGCAGTCTAAGCTTTGTATCTTCTTTAATAAATATTTTGGTGCACTGAAAAACACTTCTTGTGCATAGGATAATTTAGATCGTACAAGTGCTGTTGATAGATGAACCAGTATGTTTGTATCCATTCCCCAAGGTAATCTGCTTATTATCTTTAGAAAATTTAAGGCTTTTCTTGCTTTTGTTGAAATATAATCAAAATGGACAGTCCAGTTTAATTTCGATGTTATAAAGACTCCCAGAAATTTTACAACCTGTTTGTAATGTAACACTTCATCAAGCAATCTGAAAGTAGGCAAGTTACTTAAAGTACCACCAGGATTAAATAGCATCATGTTAGTTTTTTCCGCTGACAACGACAAACCATTTTCTAACATATAGTTTCCAAGATTATCAAGATCAGATTGATACAACTTCCGAATGTAATTCTGCGCTCTTTGAGGAGTTGTCTTTTTTAAAGTAATATTCATCCAAATACATATATCATCAGCGTATTGTACCAAAACAACATGATTTGAGAGTGCTTTAGGAAGATCCTGTATAAGGATATTAAATAAAAGAGGTGCTATCACTGAACCTTGTGGAATTCCCATGTCAAGATGTCGTGAAGTAGAATAACTAGTTCCCACTCGTGCCTGAATTGTTCTATTGGTTAAAAAAGACTTAATGTAATCATACATATTGCCAGATAAACCAACAGATTTCAGCTTGTACAATAAACGCGTATAGCCAAACTTGATCGTAAGTTTTTTTCACATCAAAAAAAGTAGCTAGAACACTTTTTCTGTGGGCAAACTGTTGCTTTATCTGAGTTGTAAGTTTAACCAGGTGCTCAACTGTGGATCTCCCTTTTCTAAAACCTGCTTGATTTATTGGAATAACATATTTTTATCACAGTAATGTATAAGTCTGTTTAAGACCAATCTTTCCATTAGTTTGCTCGTATGGGACGTCAACGCAATAGGTCTGTAACTGTTTTTATTGTTTTTAGGCTTACCTGCTTTTAATATTGGTATAACAATAGACCTTTGCCATATCTGTGGTACAGTTCCACTAACCCAGCATTTCTGAAAACTTTTGTGTAAGAAAATAATGCAGTTTTCCGGAAGATGTTTAATCATTTCATTTGAAACTGCATCGACACCTACTGAACTTCTTTTGTTGTGTAGAGACAAGATAGTGTTTTTTAGCTCTTGTAAGGTGATTGGAGCATTAAACCAGCGATCATTCTGAGGTAATGGGTCAGTGAAGATAGGGTTATTAGCTGCCATTTTTCTGTAGTGTTTGCAGGTAGGAGATAAACCGTCTACTTTACTATTTTGGGCAAAAAGTTTCACAAACGTTTCAGCTTTGTCCATATCGGAAGGAAATTTGTGACACGTGTCAATCATTATTGGACACCTAGGTAAGTTGACTCCATTTTTCATTTGATTCATTTTTGTCCAGACTTTATGGAAATCCTTGAAATCTGAAACTTCTTTTTTGCAGTATGATGCCCAATAATTTTTCTTTGATTCAGCGATGATTCTATTACACTAGGTGTTAGCTTTTTTCATCTCCATATGATCTTCGGGTGTTCTGCTTTTGATGTAGATTTTGTATTTCTCTTTTTTATACCGAACTGCTTTCTCACATGCCTCTGTCCACCAAATATTACCCAAACGGTTATTGGATTTAAAGGTTTTGAGTTTCGGGATTGAGATGTCTGCAGCAGCTAGAACTGACTCCTGGAATTTAGTAAACATAACGTCTACATTGTCACTTTCATAATGCTTATATTCTTGTTTAGCAAGAGCAGTCTGAAACAAGGACCAATCAGCGCGCGTGTAATTATATTTTGGAATAATATCAGGAGTGCTGTCTTTTATCCTGATATTTTCATTAGTTATTGTTATGACGATAGGTAAATGATCACTTCCCAAAGTATCTATGTGAGTGTCCCAGGTACAGCATGGTTCCAATTCTGGTGATATGAGTGACAGATCGATAGCTGTTGCATGGTGTTTGGAAACATCAGGAATTCTAGTGACACTCCCATCATTCAAAAGGTAAAGCGCACTGTCAACTATATTTTCTACCAACCGATTGCTTGTAACAGTACAACAGTCTTTTTCCCAAAACGGGGAGTGGAAATTAAAGTCTCCACCAATTAGCCATTTATCGTGCTGCAAATCCGGAATCGTACGCAGCCATTCTGTGTTGTGGTCATTTGGACCTGTTGGCAGGTATACTGACATAACGTTCAGGATTAATGAATTAATGAATTGTATTGTGTTTGTGTGTAAGTGTGTGTGTGTGTGTGTTTGTGTGTATATGTGTGTGTTTGTGTGTGAATGTGTGTTTGTGTGTGTGTGTTTGTGTGTGTGTGTGTGTGTGTGTGTGTGTGTGTGTGTGTGTGTGTGTGTGTGTGTGTGTGTGTGTGTGTGTGTGTGTGTGTGTGTGTGTGTGATATAAATGAGGTCAGCTGGAATAGGCAAGAGAAATGAATTGTAGGAAATATGAAACTGACTTATCTTCCTTTGTTTCATTACGTAGTGGGCAAAGCCACTGACGAACACATGGAGGTGATGAACAAAACTCTGTAAGATCCCAGACCTAAATCCTGTTACTTTACATTTTTCAAATGTCTGTCAATATACGTTAATTAACCCTTTGACTCCTGCACCTTATCCATCAACTGCGAAAACTTAACCCTTTGATTCCCTCACCATATCCACCAGCTTGTCTGTGGAGTGTGGTGTGTTGTGAGTGGTGTGTGTGTGGTGTGTGGTGTGTGTGTGTGTGTGTTGTGTGTGTGTGTGTTCGTGTGTGTGTGTGTGTGTGTGTGTGTGTGTGTATGTGTGTGTGTGTGTGTGTGTGTGTGTGTGTTGTTCGTGTGTGTGTGTGTGTGTTGTCTGTGTGTGTGTGTGTGTGTGTGTGTTGTCTGTGTGTGTGTGTGTGGCGCGCGCGCGCGAGTGTGTATCGGTGGGTGTGTCTGTCTGTTCACGCGTGCATGTGTGTGTGTTTGTCTATATGTTCGTAGGTCAGTGCCTAACATATAACCATTATTAAGTCCAGTTTGTTTGGTTCTGAGAAAAAAAAACGCGTTCAGGGACACGAGGGACATTATTTTTCGTCGCTTGTTTAGTGTTTGTATAAATGAATGGACATGTGTGCGTGTGAATAATTGACTTTTGATTGAGCGGTAGATTACTAACTACAGTAAGGGATAGGAAAGCATAGAGAGAATAAGGTCGATGGAAGGAGAACGTGTCTCCACAATTGTCCAGTTACCTTTCCACCTACGCAGGCTCACTCATGTGTGTGTGCGTATCTCAATGTATCTATGTATGTATGTGTGTGTGTGTGTGTGTGTGGTGTGTGTGTGTGTGTGTGTGTGTGTGTGTGTGTGTGTGTTTGAATGTGTGTGTGTGTGCATTTGTGTGTGTGATGTGTTGTGTGTGTGTGTGTGTGTGTGTGTGTGTGTGGTGTGTGTGTGTGCATTTGTAGATTTTGAGTGTGTGTGTGTGTGTGTGTTTGTGTGTGTCTGTGTATGTGTGTGTGTGTCTGTACGTGAGTGCATGTGTGTGTGTGTGTGTGTGTGAGTGTGTGTGTCTGTGTGTGTATGTGTGTGTGCGTGTGTGTCTGCAGATATAGATTTTGAGTATATATATATATATATATATATATATATGTGTGTTGTTGTGTGTGTGTGTGTGTGTGTGTGTGTGTGTGTGTGTGTGTGTGTGTGTGTGTGTGTGTGGTGTGGTGTGTGTGTGTGAATGCAAGTGTGTGTGTGTGCAAATGTAGACTTTTAGTGTGTGTGGGGGGTGAGTGAGTGTGTGTGTGTATGTGCATATGTATATTTTGAGTGTATATATATATTGTGTGTGTGTGTGTGTGAGTGTGCGTGTGTGTGTGTGTGTGTGTGTGTGTGTGAGTGAGTGAATGAGTGTGTGTGTGTATGTGAGTGCGTGTGTGTGTGTGTATGCATATGTATATTTTGAGTGTGTGTGTGTGTGTGTCTATGTGTGTGGTGTGTCTATGTGTGTGTGTGCATATGTATATTTTGAGTGTAAGTGTGTGTACATGCGTGGGGGGGGGGGGGGTAGGGGCAGGGAATGGGGCGAGAGGTTGGTTGATGGAGCGTGGAGGGTGTGGAGCCCAAATATAACTTTTTCTTAAGTCAAGACAAGGTCGTTGTGGTATGAATGAGTTCAGAGGAATTTACGTCGTATGTTTTGGCACTGTATAAGATAGATGTGTACGTATATATGAATAATCGATTAACGTATGAGTAATACGTTACTAAAAACGGTCAGGGACTTATTAGAAACGTGCGCACTCGTGTGTGTGGGAACACACACACGTACAAACACACGCGAGCGCGTGCGCGCGCGTACACACACACACTTGCACACACAAACACAAATACGCACACACAACACACACAGAGATACACACACACACACACACACACACACACACACACAGATGCACACACACGCGTGCGCACACACATACAGAGAGAGAGAAACAGACAGAGACAGAAAGAGTGAGAGAGAAAGAAAGAGGGAGAGACAGAGACAGACAAACAGAGAGAAAGACACACAGACAGACAGAGACAGACAGAGACAGAAAGAGTGAAAGAGAGAGAAAGAAACAAAGAGAAAGAGAGAGAGAGGCAGACAGACAGGCAGACAGACAGACAGACAGACAGAAAGACAGAAAGATAGGCAGTGATGTTTTGTTTTCCCAACAGTTACGAGTTATTCATTAAAGACCATTTTGCAGTTTTTCTAACACCACCTGTCCCCGATCCCCCCCCCCCCCCCCAATTTCTTGTTTTCAAAGGGAGATTATCATTTTATGTTAATTGAAGAGAGATGTCTGCTGCCTGCCTGCCTGCCTGTCTGCCTGCCTGCCTTGCCTGCCTGCCTGCCTGCCTGCCTGCCTGCCTGCCTGCCTGGCTGCATGCATGCCTGCCTGCTGTCTGCCTGCTTGGCCTGCCTGCCTGTCTGGCCTGCCTGCCTGCCTGCCTGCCTGT
>JAPXFY010000036.1:10000-12500 GCA_030674185.1 Monoplex corrugatus | reverse complement strand
ACGAGACAGTCTTGATGGAGGGAGACACAAGAAGATAACTGATAAGGAAGATTATTAAAAGACAAGCAATATTTATAGGACTTTTTATGAGGAAAGGGGAATCAGAGCACCTGGTCACAACAGGAAAGTTGGAAGGGAAAGAGAATACTAGGTAGACCCAGGGAGAAATATTGGACGGACTTGCAGGGGGCTGAGGACAGAGAGAAGGTGGAAGATGTGCCTGCGGCGACAAGGGATAGATAGATGCATATTGGAGGGCTATGATGGCCAACGCCATACGGCAGGGCACACGATGATGATGGGTCGGACAAAGCGAATCAAATCTAAAACGAACAGTGTATAAAGGGAATGAAGTGAGGCTTCATCAGTTCATTCACCAGTAGGAAGCCCCAGGCCCCAAGGCCTTGTACGCCGAGCAGGCCACGTAACTTCTGGATCTCACAGCGGGAAGTCGCTGCGTAATAAAGACTTCTTTTTGTGTCCACTGTGGGCCCAGCGTGTGGGGAAAAAAGCATTTAATAGATGAGATATGCGCATGTGCGTTATGCGTGTGCGTATATGCGTGCGTATGCGTGTGTGTGTGAGGGGGGGGGGGGTGAGTTTGTGTGTGTGTGTGTGTGTGTGTGTGTTCGTGTATGGTGTGTGCATGCGCGTCGGCGTGTGTGTATGTGAGTGCGTGCGTGTGTGTGTGTGTGTGTGTGTGTGTGTGTGTGTGTATGTGTTGTGTGAGTGTGTGTGTATGTATGTGTGTGTTCGTGTATGTGTGTGTGTGTGTGTGCGTGTGTGTGTAGTATGTGTGTGTGTGTCTATGTGTACGTGCGCGTGTGTGTGTGTCTGCGTGTGTGTATGTGTGTGTGTGTGTGTCTGTATGCGTTCGGACGCGTGTTTGTGTGTGTATGTGTGCGCGTGAGTGTGCTTGCGTGTGTGTATGTGTGAGTTTGTGTGTGTATGTATGTGTTCATGTGTGTGTGTGAGTGTAAGAGAGACCAGAGAGTGTGTCTGTGTGTGCGCGCGTGAACGTGTGCGCGCGCGTGCGTGCATGTGTATGTGTGTGTGCGCGCGCGTGTGTGTATCTATGCATGTTCATGGTTGCGAATGTTAGTGTGTGATGCAGGGGGGATCAGTTCTGGTATAATTTCGGGTCTTGCTCGGTTTCAAGGCTTAAGGAGCCTGTTCTAAAATATGCGGAACAGTTTCTTGATTGTATGGCGGATAAACGGGTCACATACAGAACGATATGATTCATCAAGTAGCAAATGGGCGCGTGCACTTTTCGAAATAAAAAAAAAAAAAAAAAAAAAGAAGCGCTGATATCTGTTAAGAAACTCCTCTTCGTGGCATAGTTTTCGATCAAGTTCATTGAACTGGCAAGACGTTCTCGCTGACTGATGATATCGTGTCTCGCAGCGCTGTAACTTATGTATTATCACTGGTGTTGGCAGGAGTTTGGGTGGTGGGAAGCAACGCACACAGGTTGTGTCATCTGTTATGTTATGACCTCAAAATCGAAAAGATTCATAGTGTGTAAACCCTGAACTAAATATGCAAGAATTGGCAGGTTTTCTGTGTGTCCATAATTAAACTTTAGTCCTATATCCTTCCTCCCCCCCCCCTCTTTCTCTCTCTTTCTGTCTGTCTGTCTGTCTCTCTCTCTCACTGTCTTTGTCTCTCTCTGTCTCTCTCCATCCATCTCCTCTCTCTCACTCTTTCTTTTTCTCTATCACATACACACACATGCCCCACATCCTTTATACATACATATCTTGTTCACACATCATCGTGTTCACATTCATATATGAGCCAAGGTCAAAAGGTGCTTCTTGCTTTTGTCCAAAATGAAACAGTTTTAAGACATTAGATTTATCATGTTTTAAGAAGTATGGACATCAATGTTCAATGTTTATACAGTGAAAATTGTCTTTTTTTGGTATCTCTGCTCATAAATGTTTAAAAAATGTCTGGTTTCACTCGTGACATGTGACGACAAACATATCCTTACCCATGTCATTACTGATTAAAATATGATTACTTCATGGAAATTTGTGGTGTTTTCAAGCTTGAGACGTTCTAAAAATGGAATATCTAAAACAAACTATATTTTTGGGCCAGTTCATTAGGTAGAAAATAACTGCTTTTTGTCGTCACGGTCACAAATGACACCATCTTAATCACAGACAAGACAGCGACAGTGAAAAGCAAGAAAATAGGACAGTTTCTTATATTTTATTCCAAGGAACACAATGAAAAGATTTATGAAAAGGATGGAAAAGTTAATACACCAAATATTACAAAGCACAGCAACAAAATAAGTTTCATCTGTGACGATTGCAATGTGACACCAACACACCTTTCTGTATATTTGTGCTCATAAAAACACAAAGCAAGCAATTTTTTTTAATTATTCTGATATATTCCTAAGAACACAATGAGAAGATTTATGAAAAGAATAGAAAAGTTAATACATCAAATATTTAAAAGCATAGCAACAAAATTTCATCTG
>JAPXFY010000036.1:0-7500 GCA_030674185.1 Monoplex corrugatus | reverse complement strand
CCTGTCCTCCCACCACATTAATCTGCTTCTCAGCCATTTGTGTTTCATTTCCTTCACCACCATTGAATTTCAGACTGCATGAATAGTCAAAATGGCTTGGAACAGTATTTACCACCAAAGAAATGGGGGTGGGGGGGGGGGGGGAAGCAAAGGAGTTTGCCAAAACTTTTATGCTCAAGGTTGAACAAATTTAGTTCAAGAAAACATTGGTTTGGTTCTTCAAGAAAGTACTTTAGGCGCCGAATTTTACTTCAAGAATACAAAAGCCTGATTCTTCAATATGGTACTTTATTACCCGATTTGTGAAACAGACTAACTTGCATTTCAACATTTTGTTTTCAAATCAGTCACAATATGTCTGTTTCATGAAATGAGCAAGCCAGTTTTGCCTCTTTCATGATACATGCAAGGTGTTTTCCTGTTCCATGAAAGAAACAGACACGTATTTCCTGACACAAGCATATGGCTGATTTCACGAAGCAAGTAGTATCCAAAATTTAGTGTAGGCCTATTATATACATAGGCCTACACATGTACTTAAAAGCAGAGATTATGACAGGGTGGTAGTACACACAATCTAACAGCCACGAAGGAGACCCTTTAAGAAGTTTATTAATATAAGTAATGCCTTGTATGCATAATTGGATGTCTCTGCAAGACAAAGTGGCTGGGAGTGGATACCTTTTCTCAATATTGTGTAATTGAGCATTAATTTTCAGTCAATGTTTACTGAGCTAATACCGGTACCCAGCTAGGAATCATTGAACAGGTAATTAATTATATTATTCCATTTACATTGTCTAAACAGCGACTAGTTATTCGCAGACTTCTCAGCGCGCGTCAGTGTGACTGGAGATTCTATGGAGGTCGTAATAACATACCTTCAACTATGTTGTTGGTTCTTGTATCCATACCCCGCGCGTAACAGTTCCAGGTGGCCGGGAGGAACAGGGCACCTTGAATGACGTAATTTTCACGCACATAGTTCAGGAACTGGTCGATTTCGGGAAAGCGGTTTGCAAGCCTCTTGTGAACAAATTAAAAAAAAAAATCACTATTGTTTATTCACTTTGGAATCAATAGGTCAGTGTTTCCCAGGGTGGCCCAGAATCGAGTGAGATGGCTAAGCGTAATTATATACATAAAGGTTAAGCGTTTCCTGAGTCAACACTCAGCTGGAGAAACTTATGTGTAAAACGCATAATATACGTGGAGTGTATACATCTGTCAAGCTCAGTTTGTTTCAAGAAAAATGGGTGCTCAGACAGGCAGATATACTGACAAATTTGATTGATATGGGAGCCCAAGTTGTGCATCATGACTTGGGTGTCTGAGGGTTCAAAGGTCAAATCATGGAAATGACTGCTTCAAAACAGCCTGGCAGAAAAATGGTTAATTCTTAACTCATATTATACTCCATCGCTTTTAGTTCTAAGTTCTCACCTCGTTCTATCAGCATTCACTAGGGTCTGAAAGGACAGGCCGACAGACAGCCAGCAGAAGGTGCCCGATTGCCAGCGCCTTCTGTATCAGCCGCTTGACTCTCCTGCTATGTCTGTACACTGCAGCCAGGCCCACCTCTTGCACTTTCCGCCAAAGACTGTAACAGAAACAAGATGTTCTAGCCGTATAACTGTCTCCGCTCTGTAGTACTTAGAATGGTTTTAACGGTCAAAAATACACTTTTTGCTTTTGAAAATCAAATATTCTTAATCAGCATACTAAAATCCACCTATATCCACCAAATTTGGTTCATCAAAATTGCTGTACTTGGGTTATGATAAACTGGGAGTACATTTATATGCTTTGCATCTGGTTTATTTATAGATACATCTCTCTGACTTCTTGTCTTACATAATTCAGTCCCTCATAAAACCGTATGCCTACCTTTGGGTAAAGTGGAAGTAACATCCACATACTCTTGCACGAGGCAGCTCAACCCCCAGTACGATGTGCAGCGCAGCTTCGTAGTCGACCACAACAACTGCCGGGCGAAGACGTAGCCGAAGTCCCCGCATTGCGTGTTTCACGGCACGCAGAACAGCACTGTAATGGCCTATGATCCTTCGGGTCATCAGAGCATGAACCAGTGGAATAACAAATCCGTGTACGCCTCCATGAATAGTAAAGACCTTTAAAAAAAATTCAAAATCAGGATTCTGTAAGATATACCTCTTTATTATTAAACATCTATGCAATCAGTTTGAAAATTTGAAAAAACAGTAAAGGAACAAAATTCAGTCGAACCCATGCCTGTTGTAATTAAAATGACAACGTATCCCATGTCGTTGTGTTGTCTTGTAAGTTGTATCATGTGTGTGTGTTTGATGTGCGTGTTTGCCTGGAGCCACATAACCTATCATTATGTAACTGCAGGGAAGTTCAACAAAGACTATCCCACAGGTCTCAATAATCATTATAACAGACTACTAAGAAAGGGACACTAACAAAACTGTCATTTTCACAACAAATCTTTCAATTAATTCTGTTCACTAATTGGGCTCCTGATGTCCGTATAATGCAACAGCCGTACTTAATCATGCACCAAGGCATCTAACGTTCATTTCGACTGGGATACAAAATCTGTGCAACTTGCAGCGGCTGTGAGTTATCCAGATTCCTAAAACCTTGCGGCAGGTGTCAGTGATTGTAGGTGTACACTATTGCACTTAATCTAAAGATTAATAGTCTAAATCAAATCCTGATTTGCAAATTCATGCACTGTTTGAACAGTAGTCAATCTATCAAGGATTATAAGAAAATCTGTAGGCCTATGCTGAACTGTTTTGCAACCTATTCTTGGAATTTTAGTCATACCTATTTCTGTTTAGCTTTATGCATTATTTCATTAGAAATTAATGATCTCTAAATAATAGGCTAGCTGACAATCTGATTCCTTGCACCAGGCTTGGTGAGTAGCCTATATTGGTAGGCCTAATAACCATGCATTTGGAAGTCATGTAGGCTAAATGAATGAATGAAGAGAATACCTGGTAATATGGAGCAGGGCAGCTCCGAAATGTTGCGTCCATGTAGAGTGTGTCGCAGGTCTCAAGAACTCTGAGGTTCTCTTCTGTAGCAAAAACAGCAATCCCTCGGGCTGGCTCATTGCGGAGAAGAAATTGGTCACCCATCCACGTTTCACTCCACTGGTTGGGGAACGTGACTTCATTGACTTCCCGGGGAATTGGGGGCATATTTATCGCTCGTGCCCGCCTCATACTGAATTGAACTGGGGAAGTTCTGGCCGATCCCCCCCTCCCTGTGGAACCTGCCTATGTGCAACCACCACCTGGGCTTCATACAAACGTTTCGTGGGCCGCGTGGGATTTACCGTTGCTTCCATTTTCAGGCGATTTAGGAAGACACATCTCTGGATCACTTCATCATCGGGTGGGTGCGTGTGACTCCCGGCCCCAGGGTCTTCTAGCACACGAATTGCTGCGTTGGGATTTTCCAAATCAAACTTGCTTGTTTTGCATTTGGCAGTACACGATGGATATCTCCAGCATCTCCATTGAAAGAACTGAACAGTTTCGTGTTTTTTCTGATATTTAAAACCATCGAAGAACAGTACTTTCCCGTTTTTTCTTGACGCAGTTTCAACACGTGCCATGGTGTGGAAAAACCAGGAGAAAGAACAATTTGCCCACCGGCAGTACTCTCCCTTGACACTGTTACAGGAGGACAAATAATGACGCACTTACCTACGTCAAACATGATCGTGACGCGGTGCGCACTCTCTCTCTCTCTATCTCTCGTTCATCTCTTCTGTGGCGCGCTTTGAAACATTTTCAGATACATCTAGATCAGTTTAGATCATTCTGCTTTGTGTATGTAAGCAGAATGTGCATTGCATCGTTGAAGTTTCGGAAGCTTATAAAAATATTAAGAAGCAAAATAAAACTTATTTGGATCTTGGGAGTACCTTAGAATCGGAACGAGCCTGAGTTTCTGTGACTGTGTGTGTGTGTGTGTGTTAGGCCCCCGGCAATAGCGGCCCTCGGCAATAGCGGCCTGACCCCGTCACGAATGACTCCTCCATTCAAGTTTATGAAAATATAAAACAATACCAAAGTAAAAATAACATCTGTAATTAAAAGACGAGTGAAAGATAAAACAATGTAGATCTAAGTGCTATCATACACTGACTCACTGCAAAAAAATATTCCTAAGCTAGAAATAATCCTGTTACAAAATGCAGCGGAAAAGATCAGAAATCTATGGCAGATATAGATCTGGGCTGAATTCCACCGCACACTGTCAGTAGATCAATGTAATCCTGCGCACACTTTGACAGCCAGAAGAAAGGGGGAAGGAGGGAGAGAGAGAGAGAGAGAGACCAAAAAAAACAAAAAAAAAAAAAAAAAACCCAAAACAAAACAAAAACGTATGCACCAAAACGTGAATGCATCTCTAGATCTAGAAATCAGCATTGAGTCTTTGTGTGGAATATGTGAAAACTCAGTGCTGTTCTTTGCCCTGTACACCTACATTAGGGCACCGCCTCTTGTTATTTACAGGTAAATGTCCCTGCGATTTTTCTTTCGGCATGGCACCATGCATTCATGCATCTTTCATCATATGTATAGATTAACGGCAAGAGAAGTAAACTGCTTACAACTCCACCAGTTGAAAATGCATGTATTTTGCATTGTGACAGTCAGTTTCTTAACTTAGTTTTTTTCCATTAACTTTCAACGTGTTGCGACAGAGTACTTTCTGTTGGTTTTATATCAAAAATCTTACAGCTATGATAAGAAATTGAAGCAAATTCCGTCCACATAGCTCCCAAGAACTCGAACGTTTTCCTACGTAACACATGACGTGTATGAGGAAATGGGTTTTGTAAGTTCATTTAAAGGGGGTGAAGGTAGTCAACTTATGCTTTCCGTTGACTTTTCTTACAGGAAAAACATGATGTAGTTTTAGAGAAATTATAGCTTGGTCCCCCTTCAATGGGAATCAGTACACCCCCACACTATCTCCGCAGTCCTGGTTGTCTCCTGCCTGGGGCATAACCAAAGTTTGGACAGGGGGACATCAGTTTGTGTTCAAGACTATTTATCAAATAGTATGAACACTTGATCAGAAGTCTTTGTATTTCTCGACAGTTTGTCATACACACACGCTGCATTATTACTGTTGAGAGTCCCTGACTTCGTGCGCAGATCTAAATTACAGATTGATAACCTCATCCTTTCACCCCTAAACAGTTGATCACACTCCGGGCTGGCACGTGGTAACTGGGGCCTTGACTAGGAGATCCGGTAGATCTAAGTAAGTTACTTGAACCTTGCTGAGAATGAGAACAAAAGATGAGAAGGAAAGGATGGTGCTAATGGAAACTGCATGACTGCTATCCCATGCTTGGCCTCTCTCACGGTGTGAAAGAAATAGCGCCAGAAATCTGTGGTCAGACCTATCATTGTCTGTAAGCAAATTTGCGCGCTCATTCTTTCTGGGTTCTACTGAAAACACACACGTCTAGTTTGAGAGAGTTTATCTTTGACGAAAAAATGAATTTTAATTTATTATTGCTGGATATAAACGAAGAAAAGAAGGAGGCTGTAAGACAACTGTTTGAAAGCTGTGGTTGGGAGTGGAAATGTGAAGTGCTATCACAAGTTACAATCAGTGAAGCTGACAGTGTCAGTGACAGTAGTTCTGTGTGTGTTGCCAACATCTCCTGTGTAGATACCACAGCATCTTGTACACCTACTTCAGTGGCTACACTGTCCTCAGCAAATTATAGATTTACACCGACGACAGATGTAGTGTGTTCCTCATCTGGTGCTAGTGTCAGTGTAGGTGATAGATCTAGTGTTAGTTTACAGCATGCAGTTAGTCAGGGCAGATGCCAGTTTTGTTTTTGTGAGCCGTGTGTTACTGCAAACTGTCAGAGGTGACTGGGTAATGGACAAGTCAGCACATGTTAGGAATTCTGGACTTAGGAAACAGATATATATAAAATTTTGGAACATACTAAATTCTAGGAATGCGTGGAGACATCCACAATATTTTCGAAAGAAATGGGTGACTATGGGGCATGATGATGTAGATGAATGTGTGGTGACAGCCCTTCGTGAGATAATGCCAGACTGTGTGCTGTCGCTTGTAAGACTTGTATCCTAACCCACCTGGTAAGCCGTACATGGGACATAAGTGGTGATGACTACAGGTCAGTGTTGTGTTCGTATTGTGCTCCGATGTGTGTGTGTGTGTGTGTGTATGTGTGTGTGTGTGTGTGTGTGTGTGTATGTGTATGAGTACGGTGTATGTGCGCACAGCTTGTGTGTGCATATAGATCTATTGCATGTGCTTGATTTCTTTTCATACACTACACAATTTTAATTAAGCTGATCGTTTAATTCTCTGGACGTCTATATTGTAGGCCTTTCAGGTGTGTGTGTATGTGTGTGTGTGTGTGTTGTGACAACATGCCTTCGTTGTTTTCTTTCCACGTGCTTTTCTATTTTTGGATGGCGTGCCTGTCAGATGTCTCGTCATGTTTTGTAGCCCTGCCTCTAAGTTCGTCCAATTCAGATTTTAATTTCCTAATAAATGCATATGCGCACATTTTTCGATAAAAATATAACAACAGTTTAAAAGCAGGGATTGAGATTGTACTGTGTGACGAATATGAGCCAGGTAGCTCTCCGACAGCGTCCGAAATCTGTAATTAACTCAGAGCAGACAGCTGGTGTTGCTTCGGCAAACGTTTGAATTCAAGTGACTTCCGATCTACTTCCCGCCTGTATAGTCCTGCTGCCCCTTTAAAGAACAGACCGTCGCTTTGTACGATTCCCTGGCACTGAGCAGCTGTTTTTCTTTCGCAGTAGCTCAGTGAGTGCGTTCAACTAAACAGTAGGCTGTGCACAGCCTATGTTAATTAGCATACTACATTAATGTTTGTACATTTAGATTGATGTTGAAAACATATTTATAGACATTTTCAACAACTAAAACCTTATTGCAAGCTAAAAAGTCATTTTCATGATAGAAAACATGTGACTCAGTTTAATCTGTGATTTGAACAGTTAAATAGTTTCATCCGTGACAAGAAAAATGGTGTGACAACACAACTTGCCTTACTCATCTTGATCATGCTCAGCCATTTTGGTGGGAAAGAAATATTCCATCACGCCTTGAATGCTCCTTGATCAAACAAAATGTTGGATTGGCTTTTCCAGAGGCAGAAGCTCATAGTTTATAGGGCATAGTTTCATCCATGACAGGTGTTACACGAACGCTTAAAACTCACGTAGTTTCCAAAGTATCCATTTGATTGCAGCGCTGATCAATTCTATTCAGACAGTTGTATGCATAAAACCTGAAAAGCCCTGTTTCATTGCAGTTTTTAATCATTTTCCCCCACTGAGATTGATCAAAGCACTGTAGGCCTGTGACACAAAAGTGTCACGAATGAAACCTTATATTTACACTTTAATATAGCAGAATATATGAAAAAATAGGCAAAAAACCCAAATGAAATTATAA
>JAPXFY010003594.1:15000-21103 GCA_030674185.1 Monoplex corrugatus | reverse complement strand
CTTTCATTCCTTACCCTGGAAGGCAGAAGGGAGAGGTGAGAGAGAGAGAGAGAGAGAGAGAGAGAGAGAGAGAGAGAGAGAGAGAGAGAGAGAGTGAGAGACGGACAGACAGACAGAGATAAAAATTTGACATTGAATGTTTTCTAAACCGTTCAGCTCAATCAGAAAAACGGTTGGTTACAAAATAACAACAATAGCACCGAAAACAACAAACTTCATGTTACAGATACGTTCACCAAGACATGATCAGTCACACCATGACATCACTCACACAATGATGATGATGCTTATTTAGCTGGTCAAATCCGTTATCTCTTCTAACGTAATACATGTTTTTTGTTGTTTGTTTTGTTTTAAATCAGACTCTTTAGTTTAAGCTGACAAGCTCTTGAGAAGAACACATTGAGAACCAGAGAGAGAGAGAGAGAGAGAGAGAGAGAGAGAGAGAGAGAGAGAGAGAGAGAGAGAGAGACAGAGACAGAGACAGAGACAAGAGACAGACAGAGAAAGAGACAGAGAGGATGGTATCTAACCGTCTCCATTAACACTAAAACACACACACACACACACACACACACACACACACACACACACACACACACACACACACACACAACACACAACACACACACACACACAGGGATGGTATGTAACCATCGTGATTCCAAAACACACGGACAAGTCGATCGATAGTAAAGGAAATCCATGTCAACAAATATGATGTGATCGATTGCACAATCAGCATCTTATCTGATCAAGGCTTTACGTAACGCATCCAGAAAAAGTACGTAAGACTTTATCAAACACATACAAGTGAATGGACCAGCAAGGCAGAAAATGATAGGAGGAAATGATACAAAGCAAAAGAACAAGGCAGAAACAAAGACAGTGACAGAAAAGAGGAAATTTCTAGCACAGAATCCCAGAAGGTGGAGATACTATTTATACTGAAAGAGACCCCGACATGCCCACAGGGGTGGGGGTGGGGGGGGGGTAAGAGTGCCGTACTCCTAACGCAGGGGTTGTAGATTCAATCCTCGGGCGGGTCACTGTATCTGTCTTGAATCTCCTCCATCACAAAGCATCAGTGGCGTCAGTGCACTGAAATTGTGGCCGTGGTAGAGGTCCCTTACCAGGGCGGGGATGGGGGGGGGGGGGGGGGGGTCCTCTCACTTAATCTAGCTCTGTGACTGAGTTATTGCTGTCGTTAGCAGGCAGTATAATAGGCAATGTCCTTAGTAAGCTGGATCAGAACAAACACTGCTGAATTCCACTGAAATGACTCAACAGCAGTGCAGGGTCTCCACTGGTGAGGAGCCGAAAGGAGCCTTGATGTCTCTGGATCTTTTCATTTTCTTGCATGTTGCTTAAACCGATCACCAGAAGAAGTCATCAAAAACAATAGAATCTGATGGAGTAATGGACAGAACACTAGCCTCACCCGTACAGAAAGAACAGCGATATCTCTGACACGGCAATGGCAGCTATCGAAAGTCTCCCGCTTATGGTAGAGCTGGTCGTAAGACCTACCATGCATGAGACGAACAAAGCCGTCGACAGTCCATCATCTGGCAAAGCTCTGGGACTGGAAGGTATCACTCCGGAAATTGTCAAGAGCGTGAAAGGGTTCTAGTCTGTTCTGTTTTTGTTGAGTTTAAAGTCCCACAACTCTCAGAATATACGAAGACTAGCTATAACAATGTTGCTCAAAGAAGTCTAAAAACATTTTGGATGCACTGTGAGATACCGATGCCATTGTCGGATTCTCTTCGTTCGTTCGTTCTTTGATATAACGTCGTTTCACTACGAGTTCTATTAGACGGCGAGACAAAATGGAGGATGAGTGTTGGGCTGGTTGGATTGGGGGCAGAGGGGAGACAGAGTAAGAGACGCCGATTCGCTTATACACTGCCAAATGCATGAAAGAGTTCGTACAAAATCACATGTATCAGCGGCTCTGTCAGTGCTGGAATAAGGGAGCGACACCATATGACATAAGAGACTGTAACATCGTCAGCCTGCATAAGAACACGGGGACAGAAATGAAAGGAATAACTGCAGATGGATCTCCTTGCTGAGCACTGTGGACAGGTCTTAGCCTAGGTAGTCCTGATCAGGCTCCAAAAAGCTGCAGCGAGAGTTTACTCAGAATCACAGGGCAGCTTCCACTACGAGCGTTCCACAATCGACATGGTATTTTCATTGTAGCAGCTGCAAACCAACCGCAGAGAGGGGAGGATGTCTAAGCACGTTGCGTTCATTGTCCTGAACAAAGACTTCTACCTTGACAGTCGTGACAGCTTCTTCAGGATCTTGTCAGTCGTGACGGCTTCTTCAGGACCATTGACAGTCTTGATGGCTTCTTCAGGATCATTGACAGTCTTGATGGCTTCTTCAGGATCATTGACAGTCTTGATGGCTTCTTCAGGATCATTGTCAGTCGTGACGGCTTCTTCAGGATCATTGACAGTCTTGATGGCTTCTTCAGGATCATTGACAGTCTTGATGGCTTCTTCAGGATCATTGACAGTCGTGGCAGCTTCTTCAGGATCTTGTCAGTCGTGGCAGCTTCTTCAGGATCATTGACAGTCGTGGCAGCTTCTTCAGGATCTTGTCAGTCGTGACGGCTTCTTCAGTATAATTGTCAGTCGTAATGGCTTCTTCAGGATCTTGACAGTCGTAACGGCTTCTTCGGGATCTTTGTCAGCCGCGACGGCTTCTTCAGTATAATTGTCAGTCGTAATGGCTTCTTCAGGATCTTGACAGTCGTAACGGCTTCTTCGGGATCTTTGTCAGCCGTGACGGCTTCTTCACAGTATAATTGTCAGTCGTAATGGCTTCTTCAGGATCCTTGTCAGTCGTAACGGTTTCTTCGGGATCTTTGTCAGCCATGACAGCTTCTTCAGTATCCTTGTCAGTCGTAATGGCTTCTTCAGTATCCTTGTCAGTCGTGACGGCTTATTCAGGATCCTTGATAGTCGTGACGGCTTATTCAGGATCCTTGTCAGTCGTGACGGCTTATTCAGGATCCTTGATAGTCGTGACGGCTTATTAAGGATCCTTGTCAGTCGTGATGGCTTATTCAGGATCCTTGATAGTCGTGACGGCTTCTTCAGTATCCTTGTCAATCGTGATGGCTTATTCAGGATCCTTGATAGTCGTGACGGCTTATTCAGGATCCTTGATAGTCGTGACGGCTTATTCAGGATCTTATCTGCCTTGACACTTCTTCAGGATCTTTGACAAGACAGGAGGTCCTCTTAAGCTCCTCAACATAACGGTAACCCGGTTTTTCCATGCAGACATGGGCGGTATTGTCCACTTCAACGGTGCATCGTCCAGCACCCTTCGACATCTGTAACGGCTTCAAACAAGGCTGTGTAGAGACGCTCGCCTTCTTTGGCATCGTCTTTGCAGTGATGTTGAACCACGGCTTTGACCAGTTAACGCACGGGATGTGCCTGTGCACAAGATCTGACGGCAAGTTCTCACGTCCAAATGCCAAGACTAAAGTTCGGCAGGTCCTCATTTCAGACATGCTGTTTGCTGGTGATGTAGCTCTGGTCACACATTCACAACAGCAGCTGCAGAGGTTCATAAACCCAGCTCTCCATAGCTTGTGCTGACTTCATCCTCACCATCAGCCGGGAAAAGACGAAGGTAATGGACCAAAGCGTGGAAACCCACATTGACATCAGTTTCTCTGATTACGAGCTGGACGTGAAGCACCAGTTGTCTTCCCAGCTGGTGGGGGAGAGTTATCGTTTCTGGCAGTACGTGCTGAACATGACGGCTCTCCTGCTCTCCATCCTCTCCCTCCTCCTCCTGCTCCTCGTCTACAGCCTGCTTCCGGTGCTGCGCACGCTGCCTGGTCTCCACATGATGGGGATCTGTTGTACTCTGCTGGTGGCCCAGCTCTCTCTCCTGCTGGCCGCCCATCGTGTAGTTACGGGCGTGTGGGGCACCGCCCTGGGCGTGTTGGTGCACGTGTCCTGGTTGAGTACATTCTGCTGGACCTTCGTGTCGTCCTTGCACATGTTCCGAATCTTCTCGTCCAGGTCACGTACTGCTAAAAGCGAGCACCTTCTGGTTCCTTGTCTGAGGAACGTGCTCTTCACCCTGTTTATTCCGGGTGGGGTGGTGGCCATAGTGATGGTGGTTTCCTTCTTGACGTCAGAGGAGGGGTCCATCGGGTATAGCGCCACTACTTGCTACCTGTCATCAGCCTGGCTGGTGGGTTTGTCCGTCCTGATGCCTCTCGCCATCATCGTTCTCGTCAACCTCGTCCTCTTCGTCCTCACCGTCCGCCACATTCATAAAGTGATACAGCCGAACGCGCGTGCGGAGAACGAGACGGAGAGCGGGCATCAGCATGTCAAGGTGTTCTTCCGGCTGTCCCTGCTGACGGGCGTCACTTGGCTCTTGTCCATCCTGGCGGAGGGTCTAGCATTGGCTGAGGACCGTGTCCATCCTGGTCAACGGCGGTCAGGGCGTGTTCCTGATGCTGTCTTACGTCACCACACGGCGCGTGATGGCCATGTTGGCCGTCAGGTTTGGCTGTCGACGGGGAAGATCTCTCCGACCCTTCGGCCAACCTCACCACTGGCCACAAGGATCGTTCACAGTCAGGCTCACAGAAATTTTCGACTTCCAAGGTCACTTCCTCAACTTCCGGTTCTGGCAGTTGTGGCACTGGGTCAGTGTCCAGGAGAGAGAGATGGAGAAAGAGAGTGTCAAAAGCTAACTCTATGCGTTTCTCCACTATACACTAATTGCTGGTTTTTGATGCACAATTCTTTTTTTTTCTTTCTTTCTTTAGAGCTCTTGTTATTTTTTTCTTTTCTTTTTATGTATTTTTTGAAAATAATCTTGTATGTGCGTACGTTTTTGTACGAGCGGCAGAATCTTCAAAATGTTGATTTTTGCAGTAACTTTTTACTGTCCATTTTTTCTGTTTTTTCGATTTTGTTTGTTTGCTTTATTGTGTTTGTTTTCTTTTGTTGTTGTTTTGTCCCCCCCCCCCCCCCCCCCCCTGTTCGAACTTGTGCATTGTCTCAGTAAAACTGATCCCACGTCGCTCACACCAGCTCCACAACATACCGCTAACCCCAAGTTCATTCAGTTGAAGTCTCAAAACCAGGAGGCCAACGGGAACCAGAGATGTCACGCCGCCATGGGGCCACCTACCGGAGGAGAGACCCTGCACTGCTGCTGGGTCACTTCGATGGAGCTCAACAGTATCTGTTCTGATCCAGCTTACTAAGGACACTGTCAACTGAGCCCCCAATTAACGACAGTAATCGCTCAGCCAGATAGAGTGAGACATCCCCTTTTCGGTATATTTTCAGTTTTGTACATTAAGAAAAATTCCGTGTTGTGATTTTTTGTTTGTTATTCCTGAATCTTCATCACAAAAGAGAGACAGGCGTCAAAGGGTTAAGAAACTGACAGCTGACACAGAGACAAAACTCTCGGAGTCCAGAGTTTGGCAGATTATCCAAAAGGGGGATTTATCCTTTCCGGATGATTCCATATCTATCACCTGTTATATACCGGACTCCTCGAGTCTGCGTAAAACCCAACGCACCGGCAAGGTCATGAAATGGAAGAGAGAGAGAGAGAGAGAGAGAGAGAGAAGAGAGAGAGAGAGAGAGAGAGAGAGAGAGAGAGAGAGAGAGAGAGTGAGAGAGAGAGAGAGAGTGAGAGGGAAAGAGAGAGACAGTGAGAGAGAGAGAGAGAGAGAGAGAGAGAGAGAGAGAGAGAGAGTTCTTTATTGTGTTTTTCTTTTTTCTGTGCACTCCTTATGATTTGACTGTCAACTGTTTCCATTTATTCTGGCTGTCGTGATTCTACAATTTTGTGTACCAACGTTATCCCTTGTGTGGAAAACTTAATGAAAGCTGTCTAACTTACTGTCTACTGCCACGTTGGTTGCGGTGGTTAGAGCACAGTGTTGATCAGGCAAAGGCCGTGGGTTCGACCCTCAGATAAGATACTTTTACCTATGTTTACCCTTTGACTCCCTGTACCCTGTTTACCAACACCCTGCATTGTCAGCTATGTTAGCAAAGCAAAAATTTATCCCTTTGACTCCCTCACCCTA
>JAPXFY010003594.1:5000-10000 GCA_030674185.1 Monoplex corrugatus | reverse complement strand
ACACACACACACACACACACACACACACACACACACACACACACACACACACACACACACACACACACCACACAAACTAAACAAACAAAAACAAAAAACAAAAAAAGGGAAGGGGGAAAGAAAATTAATACATATGATTGCATTCACACACACAAGTCTAAAGAGATGCCCCTGGCGCTGATTACTCCGTCCAATTTATCGCACAGCACAGGGGATTTAAAAAAAAAAACATGCCTGAATACAAATTTAAACATAACCAAGAACTCTGAAACATACACAAGAACGGGCCTAAATTACCTACAATTGATTCTGCACATCTCGTTTCCCTAGAGCCAAAAATGCACTTACCATACGTACCCAGTTATCAATCCTAAGAGAAAGTACGTAAGACTTTATCAAATACATACAGGCGAGCCGACCAGAAAGACAGAAAAGGATTGGAAAAAAATACCAAAAAAAAAAACCAAACAAACAAACCCCCCCCCCCCCCAAAAAAAAAACAACCAACCAAACAAACAACAACAAAACCCCCCCCCAAAAAAAACAACCAACCAAACAAACAAACAAACAAAAACAAGAACAAAAAAACAAAACAAAAGGAACAAGGCAGACACAAAGAGAGCGACAGAGAAGAGGGATTTTTTAGCACAGACTTTCCAGAAGGTGGGGATACTATTACAGAAATTTAAAAAAATGCACAAATGGAAACACAAACAAATAAGATGGTCAAGCCACTGCGAACAACCTACTTTTTAAATTTAAATTTTTTTTTTTTTAATAAAATAACATTACAGGAAAATATACTCTGTAGTTCTCACGGTGTAGTTTTCACGATCACTGAAACTTTGAAGAAACGTGGAATGAAATCAAACTTGACTAGAAGCGAGGACAATGGTAGACTGTCACAGTGATGAAAACAACAACAACAACAACAACAACAACAACAAAATGAAGGTACTGTCAGAAGTTCTTAAGAAAGAGTCGTTCACACGCTTTGCTGAAAATAAAATGCTGATTTTAGACATTTTTTTTGCTGAGGGGGGGGGGGGGGGGGGGGGGGGGGGGGAGGGGAAGGAAGAAGGTTTGTGTGATCCTGACCTTTATGTTTCATTTTCTTAAACTTATGTTTTCGTGACTCCTGAAAAGTTCAAAGTTCTGACATAAAGTTGGTCAAAATCCTCCATGTCCCGTGTCGCTGAGAAAATCTCTTCTCTCTCTCTCTCTCTCTCCCCCCCCCTCTCTCTCTCTCCCCTCTCTCTCTCTCTTTCTCCCCCCCTCTCTCTCTTTCTCTTAGGGCTCTTGGCAAAAATGATGAATTAATATTCCTCTCTGAACTCAACTGTTTCTCATACACGCTCTCTCTCTCTCTCTCTCTCTTACACACACACACACACACACACACACACACACACACACACACACACACACACACTACACACACACACACACATACACACACACACACACACACACACACACACACATACACACACACACACACACACACACACACACACACACATACACACACACACACACACACACACACACACACACACACACACACACACACACACACACACACACACACACACACTTCCCTCCGGTTTAGTTTCAGAGGAGAAAGATGGGAAAAAAGACGTATATACTCGTAAGAGGAAACGAGAGAAAGGGTCAGAGGCAGGGGGGAGGGAGAGGGAGAGAGAGAGAGAAGAGAGAGAGAGAGAGAGAGAGAGAGAGAAAGAGAGAGAGAGAGAGAGAGAAACAGACTAATAGACAGACAAACAGACAGACAGACAGACAGAAGAAACAGAGACAGAGGAAAGGAGTGGGGGGGGGGGGGGGGTGTCACAATGCAAGCAAAGACGAACGAATGAAAGAATTAATAAATAAACAGATTTCGTCACCTCTAGCTTACCTAATCTGGAACAAACAACCCACCCCCACCCCCCTCTACACCACCGACAAATACACACACCGACACACTTTTTTCCCGGGGGACGCATTTTTCACAAGGGAAGCAATAATTGCAGCGCAACCCGAAGCCACCAGCAGAAGGACTGTTGCACAGTTTTACCGACATAGATTCTCTCTTCTGTCCTGGCTGGCAATCTTAGGGTGGGGTGAAGGTTTGGTGTGAGGGTCAGTGGGTGGGATCAGATGGGACTTAGGGAGTGTCAAAAAGTCAGATCAATAATCCTAATCCCTGGTGAGATGGCAAACATTACTTGTTTGACGGCGTTCCGCCTGTGTTGTATTTATTGTATTATACCGCAGTGCACTGCATTGCATTGTATTTCTTCTGTATTGTATTGCAGCGTGTTGAATTGTACGTGTTTTGTATTGTATTGTGAGTTGTGTTGTGTTGTAGTGCATTGTATTTGTACCGTATTACATTAAAAGTGTATTGAATTGCGCTGTAGTGCATAGTATTATACTGTATTGTTCTATAGTGATCATAGGTGCACTGTATTGCTCTGAAGTGTAATCGCATTGTATTGCAGTGCATTGTATTGTACTGTATTGTGCTGTAGTGATCGTAAGATCACTGTATTGCCCTGTAGTGTAATCGCATTGTATTGTGTTGCAGTGTATAATATTGAGCTGTGGTGCATTGTATTATACTGTATTGTGCTGTACTGATAGTAAGGGTATTGTATTGCCCTGTAGTGTAATCGCATTGTATTGCAGTGCATTGTATTGTACTGTATTGTGCTGTAGTGATCGTAAGATCATTGTATTGCCCTGTGGTGTAATCGCATTGTATTGTGTTGCAGTGTATCATATTGAGCTGTGGTGCATTGTATTGTACTGTATTGAGCTGTAATGATCGTAAGTGCACTGTATTCGCAATAGTGTATTGTAACTGCAGTGTATTGTATTGTGCTGTTGTGCATTGTATTGTACTGCAGTGCATTGTATTGAACTGTATTGTGCTGTGGTGAGTTAAATCCATTGAATTGCGCTGCGGTGTATTATAATTGGATTGTACTGAGCTGAGCTGTAGTGCAATATATTGAGTTGCAGTGAATTGTATTGTACTGTATTGCTCTGTAGTACATTGTATTGTGCTATAGTATATTGTATTATGTCGTAGAACATTGTATTTGCATTCTATTGTGCTGTAGAGCATTGTAAATGGAATGTATTGTTCTAGAATGCATTGCATTTTACTGCATTGTAAATGTATTGTATTGTATGTAGTGTATTGTACTGCTCTGTAGTGCACTGTATTGTGCTGTATTGCATTGTATTTGATTGTAATACCTTGTATTCTGTTGTAGTGCTTTATATTGTGCTGTATTGCATTTCAGAGCATTGTATTCAGTTGTATTAGACTGTTGTTCGAAAATACTGTTAACATCAAAATCACTTGAAACCTTGTACTGTTTGGCGTTGATCAAAATTTATAATAAAACAGACAGAATGTCTGTTCCTAGAACAATGCTTGCAACATCATTTATCTATACATGCAAAATTGACAAATGTGTTTCCAAAGACTACTAAGTATGAGATTTAAAACTGAGCATCATATTACCAAAATAAACAGTCGCTTGTCCATGTTTAGTGTTCAGCTGAACAACTGTATGCCAATGTTTTCTAAACAGAAAACAATTTGATTTTCATGACATATATATAAATCTTGATGCACACACCGGATCCTTCTCCGTTTAAATTTTGTTATATATGTTATATGTTGTTCATATGTCGAGTATACTTTTCTTACGTGTTTGAACTGATGTAATTTGCGGCTTGTTGATGTCTGTTTAATGCAAAACAAAAATGAGTATAAAAAGTTAAGAAAAAAGGTTGTAATGCATTGTATTGTGCTATGTTATATAATATTGTTGTTTTGTATTGTACGGGTATTTGTCATTTCAGCACATTTCTCTATCATCTACAGGAAGAGACATCGCCATAGAGCAAGGCCACCCTTTACAGTCTCTGCGTTTTTCTAATGTCAGTGATTTTTTTTCTACACAAGTTTCCTAAGACTACTATTTTGTTGCCGTAGGATCTTTTACGCGCTCGGTTTATCGCCTCATTCAAATGAATAGTACCTAGACCACCTCGCAAAGTGCGTACAAAGTACGAGCACGGGGTATAGATTTTGCAACCCAGGGAGAAGAGAAAACCCCCTGTTCGGTTTAGAAATTTGTCGCCCCCTTGGAGGGTGTTTTTAACCAGGAGGCCACGACTCTATAGTAGTCATTATCAAAGTTGTCTGTTTAATCTTCCGTCCCTGCCACCGCTAAAGCATTTATCGCCAGTATTCAAATGGGAACAGTTCAGAAGGGAAACGGGGGAAAAAATGAATAAATAACAAAAGCCAAGATGGTCAAGCCTTTCTAGCTATCTCCCATTTTTAGAAGAAACTTATTACAGAAAAATCCGAATTCTGTACTTTGCATGGTCACGACCTGTCAGACGAAATAAATTCTCAACTTCCCACTTTAGACGAAACTTATTACAGAAAAATACCGAATTGTGTACTTTGTACAGGTCACGAAGCCTTAAACAAAAGAAATCCTGACGTTACTATTTTAGAGAAAAATTTATTGCAGAAAAATCCGTATTTTGTACTTTGCACGGCCACGAAGTCTCAAACGAAATAAATCCTGACGTGAAGCGAGAGCTAAAGGCAGACTGTCACAACAGCGAAAAGAGATTGTAAATATTGTCAAAAGTTCTCGAGAAAGCGCTGTTCACCTTTTGGTGACGTAGTGCTGATTTTAAGTTTTTATTTTGTTTCGTTTTTGTCAGTGTGACCTTGACCTTAATACCCTGACCTCCAAACCTATGCACTCGCGACTCTTAAATGATCCACACCTTTGATGAAAACTAGTTTAAAGATCCATCCAAAAACAGCTGAGAAAACCTTGCAAACATATTCCTGTCACATGAAACAGACAGACAAACAGTCAGTCACACAGACAGGCAAGCAGGCAGACAGACGGACATTCTACAGTCGATTATGAAAAAATCCCCCCCCCCTCATA
>JAPXFY010003593.1:0-21109 GCA_030674185.1 Monoplex corrugatus | reverse complement strand
ACATTGTCTACATGTTTTTGGGTAAAACCCGTCTAAATATGATATGGTTTTCTCTGTAAGCTAAAGATTTGAGTGTTTCTACATGATTTGCCATTTTCACCCCTTTTGATGTATTTTGTCATTTTGGGGCAGATGTGATGGGGTTCTAGTGTTTTGGGGCTTCACCCTGCACCGCGGGCTAGCACTGCTGTGCGAAAAAAAAGAGCAGAAGGCTTTAAGTCTCTTCCTTTCAGAAACATGGGCCTGCCCTTCCCCAAGCTTTTACGCTGTGCCCCCTCATGGCAAACATGCGATAAACTGATTTACCTCACGGATTCAGGCTGAATTTTCATAGGACTCAGAGGAGGTCTGGCCCCCAGACGTGGGGGCATGCAGGCCCGCCGGCGTGTGGTTTATGCCCGGGTTTGCCCTAAACCCAGATCCCCAAGCTATGGGTAAATTTGCTCCACTCCCTTTGGGTGGACATCTGGGAAAGGAGAGAAAGGGCTAGCGGGGGAAAACCGTACGAAAAACCGATGGAAGGCAACGGGAAAACCACCATGGGAAATTTTTTCCCAGGTTATCATGGACAGAAACAAAAAGATCAAAGACAACGACGTAAATAGGTGCTCCTATGGGCGCTTCGTCCGGTGGGGGACCGTCATGTGGTGAAGTGACACCAGCCCGTCAGCGGTTACTGCAAACCCCTAAACTCAGTTTTAAAAAACATAAAAAGTTGCAACATGGAATATAATAAATAATAATATATTTTATTTATATTTGCGCAAAAAACCTTTACCCAAAAACAAATCTAAGCGCTGGCGTTTTTACTTTCATAATACCTACACCCACACGAGCGCACAAAATGCATACACACTGCCTACATACCCCCATACAAAAATCTAAGTTTAAACGCACACATGCATACATACATACATCACAAATTTTAAGCATTTACCCTACATACACAATACATACACACCTTCGCACATGCATTACACAACAATTAAAAACATTTATTTTTGCGCAAATCTCGACAAAATCAAATTTCCCAAACGCCGAAAAGACCCCACACGCACACACGCACGCACGCACAACCGCCCCACAAACACACACACACTCACACCAAAACATACACACACACAACACACCACACACACACACACACCACACACACACACATGCATGGCCACAAATGGGGGAAAAAAATAAAAGCAATTTAAAAACAAGAATAAAAACCCAAAGGAAAACCACAGGGGAGCACATCATATACAATTATATATTAAAACAAAGTGATTCCCCTTTCCCAGCGGAGGGCAGGCTGCAGAGGGGGGTTGAGTGAGGTTGGATTTTATGCAGAGGGAAAAAAAAGGTGAGTTTTGAGGCGGACTTTTAAGGAGGCAAAAAATAGGTTGCTGACGGACTTTAGAGAGGGAAATTTGTTCCAGGAGAGTTTGGGCCAGAAACAGGAAGGCTCGGGACCATAGGTTTGGCTTAGTGCGTGGAAAGCGAAAAAATCAGAGGATCGGAGGCAGAAAAGGAAAGGGGAGTGAGGGAACATAGATCTCAAGTAGGCTTGACAGATAATCGGGGGCTTTCGTTATTGAAAGGTTTTGTAGCACAAAGGTGTCTAGTTTGTACTGTATGCGCTTTGATACAGGGAGCCAGTGAAGTTGTGCCAGGAGAGGAGATATGTGGTCAGCTTTTTTCTTTTTGAGTACAAGGCGTACAGCATTGTTTTGAATGCGCTGTAGGATGTGAATGGTGGAGGCAGGAAGACCAGACAGGAGTGAATTGCAATAGTCAATGCGAGACATTATGAAGGAGAGAACGAGTTTTGCAGTTGTTTCGACAGAGAGATACTTCCTGATCAGGCTTATACGATGGAGATGATAGTAGCAAGATCTGGCAGTTTGAGAAACAAAGTTATTCATGGACAGGGTAGAGTCAATGCAGACACCAAGGTTTTTAGCTGAATCAGAAATTGGGACTGATGTGTTACATAAAGGGAGAGAAAGAGGAGGCAGCTGAGAAAGTTTCTGACGGGTGCCAATGAGGATAGCTTCTGTCTTGTCGTCATTAAGCTGAAGTCTATTGTGTGTCATCCAGTTCTTAATGTCCGAGTAACACTCAGTGGTGCGAGTCAACAGGCGCTGTATATTATCAGGTGAGTCACTATCTTGAAGTTGGGTGTCATCAGCATAGAAGTGGTGTTTTATAGAGTGGGAGTTGATGATGGTGGACAGGGGGGAGGTATAAAGAGTGAAAAGAACAGGCCAAGGACAGATCCTTGTGGAACACCACAGGTCAGGTATGCAGGTTGAGAGTAAGTGCCATTGATGAGAACAGTTTGTTTTCTGTTTGATAAATACGAAGTGAAAAAGGAGAGAGCAATGTCAGAGATGCCAAAAGTGTGATGAAGTCTAGAAAGGAGAATACCATGGTGAATGGTATCGAAGGCTGCAGACAGATCAATGAGTGTGAGGAGAGAGACTTTGCCAGTATCAGTTGCAAGGAGGAGATTGTTGAGAATGTGTAGTAGGGCAGTTTCAGTGCTATGGCACTGGCGGTAGGCTGACTGGAAAGGATTGAGGAGATTGTTGGCAGACAGGTGAGAGTTCAGCTGGTTGAGGACGACCTTTTCAAGGAGTTTTGACAAGAAAGAGAGATTAGAGATAGGCCTGTAATTTTTCAGTTCATTTGAGTCTAAATTGTGTTTCTTGAGGAACATTGCTGCAAAAGAGTAAATTAGAAAATATCAAGACAGATGGAAACACTTAACATTGGCATTTTAGGACTAGGGGAAGTGAGATGGAAGGGGGCAGGAATAATACATCAGGAGAATGCACAATGATATACTCTGGTGGTAACTCACATGAAAGAGGGGTAGGCATCATGATGGACAACGACAAATCAAAAGCAGTTAAGGGTTACTGGGCTGTGTCTGACAGAGTTTTGCTGGTCAAGTTGGGAGGCAAACCATTTGATATCAACATCATTCAGGTGTATGCACCAACATCCGCAAGTATTCAGGAAGACATCGACAACTTCTACGAAGTATTAGAGATGGCCAATATCCAACATAAATCACAAGAAGTTACTTTAACTAATGGGAGATTTTAATGCTAACGTGGGACAGGATAGGGTGGAGGATATAGTTGGACCTCATGGCCTTGGTACGCAAAATGAAAGGGGTGAGAAACTTGTACATGTAGAATGGGCACAGATGAATGAGTTTATAGTAGGAAACACCTGGTTTGAGCAGCCTAATAGAAGAAAATGGACTTGGATGAGTCCAGGAGATAATACCAAAAATCAAATTGACTACATCCTGATCAACAAAAGATTTAGAAATTCTTTACTGTCAGCAAAAACACTACCAGGCGCAGACTGCAACTTTGACCACAATCCTGTAGTGGGAAGATTTAGACTGAAATTGAGGAAAAGGAAACAGACCAAAAACGACATCAAATTAAACCTTGGACTCTTAAGACAGATGAAATGATACGTAAAAAATTTAATGTACATTTTCAAAACAAATTCCGTGTTCTGGAAGTCGCTGGTGACAGTGAAGAACAATGGACAAAGTTGAGGAATTCGATAAATGAAGCTTGTGAGGAAATCCCTAAAGCAGATAGAAAAACAAAAAAGAACTGGATGACTAATGAAATTTTGGGCTTGATGGAGGAAAGGAGGAAGGCAAAGACAAACGAGGAGATATACAGGAAGATAAACAAGGAGATCAGGAATAGGTGCAATGAAGCTAAGGAAGCTTGGTTGAAATCAAAGTGCAAAGAAATGGAAGACCGACACAAAACGGATCTTCAGGGTATCTACAGACGAACTGAAGAAACTGTCCACAGAAAAAATACATGCACATCAACTGGTTGCTTAAAATCGAAAGATGGCACGCTTATCATGGAAAAAGAAAAAACATTAGGCAGATGGGGAGAGTACATTAAAGACCTTTTTGAGGATGACAGAAACGAAGAACACATTATAAAAAAGAACTTTGCAGGACCACCCATAATGAAAGATGAAGTTAGAGCAGCACTGAAAAAGATGAAACCGGGAAAAGCTTCAGGACCAGACAACAATACTACAGAGATGATTGAAGCCATGGAGGGATTTGGCATAGAAAAAATAACAATCCTCCTAAATGAAATTAATGACACTGGAAAAATCCCCAAAGATCTGTCAAAATCAATTTTCATTGCACTTCCAAAGAAGACAGGGGCTATAGAATGCGAACTCCATAACACAATCAGTTTGATGAGCCATGTAACAAAAATCCTGTTAAGAAAAATCATGATGAGGACAAGGAATAGACTCAAAACAGAAATAGCAGAAGAACAGTGTGGATTTGTGGATGGGAAAGGAACTATTAATGCCATATACATCCAAAGAACTATCATAGAGAGGTCAAATGAGATAAATAAGGATTTGTATTGATGCTTTGATGACTACTCCAAGGCTTTCGATCGGGTAAGACATGATAAATTGATCAACTAACTGGAGAGACTCAATGTTCATGGTAACGATCTACGAATAATCAGAAATATGTACTGGGAACAAACAGCTGCAATGAAAATAGAAAATAATGTAAGCTCTTTCCAAAATATCAAAAGAGGAGTCAGACAGAGTTGTTTTGTCACCAGATCTGTTTTCACTTTACAGCGAAACATCATGAGAAACTTAGAAGACCCTGGATTAAAGGTTGGATGGAAAATGATAAACAACATTCGATATGCAGATGACACCGTGTTAATTGCAGAAAGTGAAAGAGACCTACAAAACCTTGTGAACATACTAGAAATAGAAAGCAAAAGTAAGGGGCTGGAACTAAACAGCAGGAAGATTGAAGTCATGGTGATTAGTAAAAAACATGAAATCCCCTCATGCAAAATAACAGCAAATGGCACAACCTTGACACAGGTTGATAAAATCAAATACCTGGGAACGATCATTTCATCAGACGGCAGATGCACATCAGAAATAGCCGGCAGAATCAGCTAAACCAAAACAGCATTCAAGAAGATGACAAGCATTCTTACCAACAAATGCCTATCAAATAACATCAGGAAGAGAGTTCTTGAATGTTATATAGAACCAATATTGTTGTACGGATGCGGGGCATGGACAGTCAACAAACAAATCCTGAAGAAGATTGAGGCAGCCGAGATGTGGTTTCTAAGAAGAATGTTGAGGGTTCCATGGACAGCAAAGAAAACAAACGAGACAATCTTGATGGAGGCAGACACAAGTAGATCACTCATAAGGAAGATTAGGAAAAGACAGGCAACATTTATATGCCATTTTATGAGGAAGGGGGATTTGGAGCACCTGGTCACAACGGGAAATCTGGAGGGAAAGAGAGCACCGGGTAGACCCAGGGAGAAAATTCTGGACGGACATACAGAGTGGCTGGGGACGAGGGGGTGGGGGAGATGCTAGGGGCAAAGAGAGACAGAGGGAAATGGAAGTCCATGATCGCCAACACCATGCAGCAGGGCACCTGATATTGACGATGGTGATGTATTTCTTGCTCATGCAAAGAAAGACAACATTTCCACACAAATAAGATATAGGTCAGATGGGCATGGGTCACGCGCATACCTTATTGAATATTAAACCAGGTTAATACAATCTTCAGTTACCATGACTCATGATAATATGCTATATGTTTTTATAGCTTGACACAAGAAAACTGTCTAAGGTTCTTTAAATAAAAGACAGAAATATGCTGTCAAACGCCTTTTAAAAATCTTCAAACATTGTTAAACCAAGGAGGGTATGTTCTTCAGTATGAACAAAAAATATAGACTGATAATACATAGTCATTATTTTTTTCTCTGTAGTACATGTAGATGATTTTCGTGAATACGAATTGATAGTATTGATTTTAATCATATGACACTGCATGCAGAGCTAATTTTATAAGCTGTATTAAACGATATACTTAACCATAATTGTTTAGAAACGACTTACCTTATAGAACTCTGGTCAAACATGTGATTATTCTCTGTCTTTCTGAAAGGTAATAGACATATGTTGTTGAAATACACGGAATGAACCCCAGTCTGCCTAGACCAATCTCTAAGACTGTGATAAATCAATAAAATCTTGAGGTTTTTTTATTCTTTTGTGTTATATACCACTCTAATACTTCTGTTTTCTTATTTTTTCTTCTGTTGATGTTATACATGATTCTTTAGCGTTGTTTTTACATTTTTGTCATATTTTTTGTCAGCATTCCATACACAAAAGGAGCACCTTTTATGTTGGTAATGTCAATTCAATATTTATGTTGCAGGTATTCATCAACGTTAATATCATATCACTCACATGACCTTTACTAAATCATACGTGTCCACAATGATAATTGAAAATGACACATTCTTTTTACTGGCTTTATTTTTGCTTTAAAATCAAGATATTTGAAATGTTTGTCTGATTCTTAAACATATATACAAAACCAGAATATTCAGAAATTAACTTTGATCCGTTGGTTGATACTGTGCACAAACGGTAATAATCATTTTGATTCTTTGGTACAAGTTAAACAAGCATGGTCTTCATATTATAAACAGACACATCATTTAAAAGTTACGGTAACATAAAAGTGAAATGTGATGATCCTCAAACCACAATGATACCAAGTCTCAAGTGTGCGACGATGACCACTTTGTTTCCAGTTGTGATAGACAATTGTACAGCAACCATCCGACCTACGTTTTCAGTGCAGGGTCATTTCACGACTGTCAGCCATAACACGTCACTTCAGGATGAGTGTATTGAAGTCAGATTTAGCGAGATGGAGTTCATACCTTGGAATAATCCTGACAACATTATTAGTGAGGAGGTTGAAGAAATATTTCATATAATTAAAAACAATGTGCTTGCATTTCTTTTACTGATCGGTGGATCAACCAACGTTGTCAACATGGCAGTTTTCTGCAGACAGGGCCTTAAGGATCGTGTCATCCTGTGTCTCTTTGCCTTGTCTTTAGCTGATGCACTGTACTTAGTTGCGTCTATGTTGATTCATGGAGAGCAACTACGTTTACAGTTCACATCAACGGAAAGATTTGGTCCTATAATGACATCCCTTCTGGATTCAAATTTAGTGGTTTTCACTGGACTTTATTCGGTTTCTCCAGTCTTGTCTGCCATCGTTGCCTTAGAAAGATGCTACTGTGTCCTCAAACCAATGAAAATACAGACTTTGATGCGCACTAGAACAATGGCTGCTATCATTGTGGCTGTGTATGTGATAGTATTAAGCCTGTTTTTCATTGTGGCATTTCGATTCCGTATTGGGTGTATTTATGATTCTGAATCTGGTGTGGTGTTACAGACAGTTATAGCTGGAAAATTATATAGTGAGCACAAGGAATTAGTTGACCTTCTGGATGGGTACGTGTTTGGTGCTGGCCTTCCTGGGATCGTAATGGTAGTGGTGATGACATCAACGATAATTACTGCTGTGAAACTTCGTCAGATTGTGACTTGGCGTGCTGGCACTTCATCATCACTTTCCCAACGGGAAGTGGCTTTGACCAAGATGCTGGTCGGTAATTCTATTTTGTTCCTGGCTTGTGTTTCTCCTGTCGCACTTATTCGCCTGTTGTGGATGTTTTTCCCTGAAATGAATTCTGAGCGACGCAATCATAATTCATACTTGTTATCTGTGTCGGTCGCTCAAATATTCACGTTCATGAACGCCAGCTTCAACTTCTTTGTGTATTACACAATGAGTTCTCGATACAGGGAGACAGTTCACAGTTTCTGCAGCACAAAAATTAACATCAGGCTTAAAAGATGCTGCGTTCAATCCTTACGACAACAAGACCAGTAGAATCAGCTTCGAAATATTTTTACCCTCCCTTTTTTCTCTAAATTTCTTTTTCGTGAATCTACCAATAAATGGCAGACCTCCTTCTTCTCTCCTTCTGTCTTCCTTTACAATGAACCCAGAAACTATACATAGCATTAGCGAACAATGTAAACAACAAATGCATTAGTGAACAATGTAAACAACAAATCAATGGTGTCAAGAAACTGGATTGGCAATCAACCCCACCAAAGCACAAGTAGTGATCTGCACCCTTGACAACAAAGCGGCAAGTGTAAAATGTCCATCAGTCACGTTCAGAGGAACCACTATCGAGTAAACAAACAACTTACGCTACCTTGGCATCAGTTTTGATCGACTGTTCAGAACCTTCAGAAAACATGTGGAAACCACCACACTCAAATGTAAAAAGAACTTTCAATACTGAAAGCAATGGCAGCCAAACGAAATGAACAACCTCATCTCTTTCAACTATACCAAACTGTAATACTGAGTGTCATCGATTATGGACTGGGTCTCACTACGTTGTCACAGACAAACCTGCTAAAACTAGACAGAATACAAAACGAAGCAATGAGAGTAATCCTTGGAACCACAAAAGACACACCCACGGAGACTATACCATACCTGCTTGACCTTCCTTAATGCAGTCGAGACACAAAATAGAACAAGTAAAGGCATATTTCAGGGCATTGGAGAACCCAGAAAACCCACTCCACCAGATAGTCAGAACAGTTAAAAAGCAACAGACTCCATCATGAAAAATTATGGGTGGGACAGGCAGAAGACTCCATTCAGCATGTGTGAACTGACAGAACTCAACGGGACAAAGGAATGGGGAAAACATATCCAAACCGTTTCAACAATCTGCACAAAACTATCATACCCCAAAATCCAGGGAAACACTATCGCGAATAGCCAAAAGGGAAAATAAATGCAGAAATTCAGCTACTCATAGAGCAACTAAGCTGCAACCCCAAAGATATAATCATATACACAGATGACTCAGTCATCAATAACAAATCTGGATGGGGCTTCACTGTCAAACAGAATGTAAACACCAAACATAGAGAAAGCGCTATATATGATGTCACAACCTCCAGTCAAACGATGGGAATTGAGGCAGTCACATATACACTACAATAGTTAACCTCACTTGACATGAAAGAAACCAAGCCTTCATCCTGACTGACTCGATGACTCTACTTCAAAAAGTGCAAAATGGAGTAGGGACCCCAGAATGGCACAAAGCAATGAACAGTATGGACCTAAAAATATCACGTGGATCTACTGCCCTAGATACGCTGGTGTTAAGGGAAATGAACAGGCTGATAAACTTGCAGGCAATGCTATTACAACACAAATTTTCCATCTGGGAGAGTTTGAGGTCCTCAGACGCCTCAAATCATACCTTCATGAACACAATGTGAGTCATACTATCGAACGTCTTACCCAAAAAGGAATAGATAGAGGAAGTGGCGGAAATCCACCATGAAAGGAAAAATAAGAGCTATCACTAATCACGAACAATGGTATCATCTCAAAAGAAAAACTGCACAAACTCTTACAGCGTTGAATGGAAAATGTTGTTTTTTTCCCGAAACAGAGATAAAGGAAAGGTGAAAGAAAGGGAAAAAAAGCTGGAAAATAAGCAAGTTTGCTAAATTATTTGCGTTTGTGTTTGTGGGATATTTGTTGATTGTTATCCAGATATGTGTGTAAGTTTTTCATGATATGTATATATGGGTGTTTCCTCTTTGCTGTTGTTGTTGTAGCTGTTGTTGCTGGCCATCATGCTGTGTGTATATCGGACCTGGTGTGTATGTATGAATGTATATGTGCATGTCTGTGTGCAGGCATGTTGGTATTTACATGTATTTAATGTTATTTGTTATTTTCATCTCTTACCTGTTTATTTATCTACATACTCCTTTAGTTTGCGTTTAATTATTCACCTGCTTCCTTACTTTTTAATCACTTAATTACTTATTTACTTACGTATTTCCTTACTTACTAATTCACTTACTTACTTACTTACTTACTTACTTACTTACTTACTTACTTACTTACTCACTTACTTGCTTACTTACCTATCCATGATTAAGAAAATATTGTCTTCACACAATTAACAGACAGCTGAACATTTGCGCATTGACGGGGTGAGGTGTGTGTGTGTTTTTCTGTCATATGAGACGAGTTTATACAGAATAGCTAGCTGTGTTGTGATTTAGACCTTTAATTATTCATTTATTCACTTTATATATAATTATGTTTCTTCCGTGAAGGTTAAATACACAGATACACATGTCATTTACATGTAACCAATTTCATTCCAGCAATAGTCTGAGAAAATACCAGTATAAAATATAGACTAGATGAAACAGTCTTGGTAGGGCCTCAGGACCTGGCCAGCTCATCTGGTTATGTGTAGGCTTAAGGCTTGTACCATGATTACCATACACACGGCATATATGACGTTAGTGCATATGGAATTCGTTCTGGTCGTTAAGACGTCGTCTTGAGAAACTGAAACTGAAAATGTAAATTCTTATTGGATAATTTTGGCTTTTGTGATTAATGTGTCGTCTTTTTCAAGAGTGTGACCCTAGTAAATAGTCGTATTATTACATGTATTATGGGTGATGTTCGATATTAGGGTACATTATTTGGTAATAATGTACAAGCATACAAAGAATTTACAACGATGGTTGGTCATTTTGGAAAAAAGTCAATGTGTATCTTGAAAACTGATGATGTGGGAAATGGATGGTGCAGAGCACTAATGAAAAATTTCTGTTTATATCAAGAAACTGCGCAGTCTCGTTGACATGGCACAGTCATTAGCACATCAGACTAACGTCTGGAGTTCAAAGATCTGAGTCCAATCAGTTCAACTCATTACTCGATTTAAAAGGAGCATCGGCAAAAGGCTTCTTACGCCAAAGACAGAATGGAGGACAGTGTAATATGTCCAGAGATAATCAAGTGTTCCTGACGAGGCCCCACACCAGTCACAGCCAGCTTAACTCTCCGACCACCAAGCTCCATGGCACCCTGCAGTGAGTGGAACACATCTGGTCACACTCATTTCCAGATGTGATCTGACTGTAAAGGTGGGTGGCAGATGCAAGAAAAGAAAAAGAATAATAAGAGTATTTGTTCAATCCATGTTGAAAAAAATTCGTCCTCCTACCACTGCTTGAAGAAAATCTTTAAGCCCTTACAAACACGGTTTCAACCAAGTGATGACAGGATAAACAACAAATGTTTTAAGGATAAGTTCTAGAAAATTCAAGCAATGGGTCACAGGTAATATTTTGGAGATGTATGACACTAGAAGGTGCTTAAAAGCAGAGAAGAAAATTGAGAAGCAAACGGAGAACTACAGTGCTGTATACAATAGAAGTGATGAAGAAATGAAGAATGCAAGTGAAAGCTTGATTCAACAACAAAGAGAAACACTGAAAAAAAATTGACAAAAACGACACGAAGAACGTTTTAAGATCGTAAAAGACTTGACCAAATAGTAGCAAAGTCAGCATTATTCACGACAAAGACGGCAACTGTCTCACACAGGCAAAAGACATCGTGAAAAGTGAACTGAGTACTGGTCTGAATTCTACAACAAACAGAGCAAATGAGATCCGCATGTGCTAACAGTACATGATTCATCAAATGAGGATGACTTCCCAGCATGTATCCAGTGTAGATATATCACATATATATACATGTACAATTATTTATATACATATACAATGTATATATATATATATATATATATATGTGTGTGTGTGTGTGTGTGTGTGTGTGTGTGTGTGTGTGTGCGTGTGTTGATATGCGTGTATAAGCATGTATGAATTTGTATGTATATGTATGTATTATTTAATGATAAGATACTTTACATTCCAAAAACCACTCTCAGCTAATACATCATAATTTTCATATTTTTAGCCCTGGACCCTCTTCATGATAAAACAATACTTATATGACATGACCACTTTTCAAATTGCTGACTTCATCTCACTTCCCCTCTGACATCATATTTGCCTCCCACGCCTCATTTCTTACCATTACTCTTAAAAACCCATTTCAGTCTTTTTCTTCTAATTTTTGTATGTGGCGTTTGTTTGTGATGTTCCATTCACTCTTGACAAAGGCCAGTTGGTCGACAATTTGCGCCTGTCTTTTCTGGTTTTATTAGATACCCGTTCTGATTCTGTTTTCGTGTTTTCGGGTTCTTTCCACTGTATACACAGTGTAGTAGGAGGGAAGTCGATGAAATGTGGTAAGGCTGCATGCACTGAAAGCATCCTTGCAGACCTCCTAAAACATGGTGGAGAGGTGGTAACTTACATTCTAACTGCCATCTGTTGCAAAATCTGGCACACAGGGCAGTGACTCACGTAATGGCCCCAATTACTAATCGTTTTCCTTCCCAAGAAAGGAAATCTCTGACACTGCCAGAACTACCGCGCTATCAGTTTCATCAGCTATGCCAGTAAAGTAATGCTCAAACTCATTGTGATCACAGCTGCAGTCAGATGCCATTATTACTGTAAACAGGCCGGATTCCACATAGGCAGACCTACCATCACACAGATCTTTAACCAGCATACCCTTTGAGATAAAAACGTGGCGTAGGAGATAAGACAGCAACAAAATCATGATCATCATCATGTGCCTTACCACATGGCGTTGGCGATCATGGACTTCAATCTGTTTCTATCCCTTGTTGCCTCGAGTGCCTCTTCCACCCTCATTGTCTTCAGCCACTCTGCAAGTCCGTCCAATAGTTTCTCCCTGGGTCTACCTGGTGCTCTGTTTCCTTTCAGCTTTCCCGTTGTGACCAGGTGCTTCAATTCTCCTTTCCTCATAAAATGGCCTGTGAATGTTGCCTGTCTTTTCCTAATCTTCCTTATGGGTGATCTTCTTGTGTCTGCCTCCATCAAGACTGTCTTGTTTGTTTTCTTTGCTGTCCATGGAACTCTCAACATTCTTCTTAGAAACTACATCTTGGTTGCCTCAATCCCGTTCTGGCTTTGCTTGTTGACTGTCCATGCCTCACAACCGTATGACACTGTCGGTTCTATATAACATTCAAGAACTCTCCCCCTCATAGTAATTGATAAGCATTTGTTGGTAAGAAAGCTTTTCATTTTCCTGAATGCTGTTTTGGCTTGGCTGATTCTGCTGGCTATTTCTGACGTTCATCTACCGTCTGGTACAATGATCACTCCAAGGTATCTAAAATTATCAAGCTGTCTCAAGGTTGTGCCATTTGCTGTTATTTTGCATTATGGAATTTCATGTTTTTTACTGATCACCAAGACTTCAGTCTTCTTACTGTTTAGTTCCAAGCCCTTACCTTTGCTTTCTATTTCTAGTATATTCACAAGGTTTTGTAGGTCCTTTTTTATTTTTTGCGATGAGTATGGTGTCATCTGCGTATCGAATGTTGTTTATCATTTTTCCTCCAACCTTTAATCCAGGGTCTTCCTCTAGGTTTCTCATGATGGTTTCACCATAAAGTGAAAACAGATCTGGTGACAAAACACAAACTTGTCAGACTCCTCTTTTAATATTTTGGAAAGAGCTGATTTCGTTTTCTATTCTCATTGCAGATGTTTCTTCCCAATACATACTTCTGATTATTAATAGACATTTTCCATCAATATTGAGTCTTTCTAATTGGTTGATCAATTCTTCATGTCTTACCCGATGGAAAGCCTTGGTATAATCAACAAGCATAAGTACAAGTCCTTATTCATCTCTATTGACCTCTCTATGATAGTTCTTAGGATGTATATGGCATTAATAGTTCTTTTCCCTTCGACACATCCACACTGTTCTTCTGCTATTTCTCTCTTGATACTATTACATGTCCTCATCATGATTATTCTTAGTATGATTTTTGTTACATGACTCATCAAACTGATTGTGCGATGGAGTTTGGATTCTATAGCCCCTGTCTTCTTTGGAAGTGCAATGAAAATTGATTTTGACATATCTTTGGAGATTTTTCCAGTGTCATTAATTTCATTTAGGAGGACTGTTATTTTTTCAATACCAAATTCCTCCATGGCTTCAATCATCTCTGTAGTAATGTTGTCTGTACCTGGGGCTTTTCCTGGTTACATCTTTTTCAGTGCTGCTCTAACTTCATCGTTCATTATGGGTGGTCCTTCAAAGTTCTTTCTTATAATATGTTCTTTGTTTCTGTCATCTTCAAAGAGGCCTTTAATGTACTCTCCCCATCTGTCTAATATTTTGTCTTTTTTCCATGATAAGCATACAGTCTTTCGATTTTAAGCAACCAGTTGATATGCATGCATTTTTCCTGTGGACAATTTCTTCAATTCGTCTGTACTTACCCTGAGGATCCGTTTTGTGTCAGTCTTCTATTTCTTTGCATTCTGTTTTCAGCCAAGCTTCCTTAGCTTCATTGCACCTGTTCCTGATTTCTTTGTTTATCTTCCTGTATGTCTCCTCGTGTCTCTTTGTTTTCCTCCGTTACTCCATCAAGCCTAAAATTTCTTGTCGTCCTGTTCGTTTCTACTTTTCTATCTACTACAGGGATTTCTTCACAACAAGCTTCATTTGTCGAATTTCTCAATTTTGTCCATTGTTCCTCACTTTCATCAACGTCTTCCGGACCACTGAATTTGTTTTGAACATGTACATTAATTTTTTTGACGTATCACTTCATCTGTCTTTAAGAGTGCAAGATTTAATTTGATGTTGCTTTTGATCTGTTTCCTTTTCCTTAATTTCAGCCTAAATCTACCCACTACAGGGTTGTGGTCACTGTTGCAGTCTGCGCGGGTATTGTTTTTGCGGACAGGAAAGAATTTCTAAATATTTCATTGATCAGAATGTAGTCAATCTGAGTTTTGGTATACAACAACAAAAACAGACCAATAAACAAAACAAACGAAAACAAGAAACAAAGCATAAAGCGAACAAAAATTCTCCAGTCTTATTCACACACATCCACACACACACACACACATACACACACACCACACACACACCACACACACACTCATACACACACACACACACACACACACACACACACATGCACACACACGCACACACACAAACACACACACACACACACACAAATGAGCGCACGCACATGTCTTTTGTCTGCCTCTCAGTCTCTAACTCTCTATCTATCTCTCCCCTCTCTCTCCCTCTCAAAAGCACGACTGCCCAAGTGTCGTTTCTTAGCATAAACAGGTCGCGACACATCATAAAGAATATCAGGAAAGCTTGGAACTGTGTTCCGTCTCCGTCTATTGTTTCAATATATATCTAAATGGAAGGGAAACACAGTTCCAGCCCTTCTTATCGTAACATTATATTGGTCCATTTTTGGGTGATTTTTACCACGCTGTTCCATATTTCATGATTTTACGTTGAGCAGAGCTGAAATACAGACACAAGACGAAATGAAGATTTCACAGAAAACGTGACATCATACGAAAACGATCTAAGTTATTATTTTCGTATACATCGTTTTTTGTACGATGTCACGTTTTCTGTCATTGTATTATGTCGTTTCTCTTTGATGTTATCGTTTTTTCTTTCTTTTTTATTACGTCGTTTTTTGTATGATACCACGTTTTCCTCATTGTTCTCCTATTAAATCGTTTTCTTTTGATGTTAACGTATTGTTTTGCATTACGTCGTTTTTCGTATGATGTCACGTTTTCTGTACTTTTTTTTCTAAATTCGGCTCGAACTTATACAGTTCCTCTCATCTGTTTCTTTTAACTGCAGAAGAAGAGAGTGTTATGAAGGTTACACACTGGTCGCACATTTTACGTTCACACAAGAAGCACCATGGTGCCTACCGTGTGATGAGCTAGTTGGCATCTCCATGCTGAAACTGGCATGACGTGAGACTTAAGCACTCGACATCAGACTTCTTGAAGCGCCTCCTCAGATTCGTTGTTTCGAATGTAATTTTCAATTTTGCAAGAGATCAATACTTGCAGATTTCTTCTTATTTGGTCATTGTATGTAAAATATTTCAAATAATTTTTGTCTAGTTGAAAAGCTGATTAGGAGCAGAACTTTTTACTGCTGTTTTTTTGTTTGTTTGTTTGTTATGTTTTATTTTGTTTTTGTTGTTTTTGTTTTTGTTCATGTTGTTGTTCTTCTTTTATCTTCAACTTGGAAATAATATTTTTATCATGTTTTAATTAGTCCTGTTGTTCGTTGCTGACCATTTCTAAATTTCATTTATAACAAGATACAAAATACAGAAAGATCAGCAGAAAGACAAGGTATCAAATCACAACAGATCAGATCTGGTGATCATTCTATCGAAGGGTATGGGATACAAAATGCACCCACTTGTTTCATCAAACCTTTATCCCACAGGTTAAAATAGCTAATTCAAATGATGAATATCAAAACGAATAACAACCATGGATATTTCCATATACATAAAAAGTCACATCATCTTTGCTGTAATCGCTGTTTTAATGAAAGGATGACTGTTTGAAGAAATGAGACATGAAGGATTTGTGACTTTTTTTTGTTGCTTTGTGTACACTACGTCAAACATGCTCATCATCATCATCATGTGCCCTGCCGCATGGCGTTGGCGATCATGGATTTCCATCTGCTTCTATCTCTCGTTGCCCCTAGCATCTCTCCCACCCTCCTCGTCCCCAGCCACTCTGCAAATCCGTCCAGCATTTTCTCCCTGGGTCTACCCAGTGCTCTCTTATCCTCCAGCTTTCACGTTGTGACCAGGTGCTCCAAATGCCCCTCCTCATAAAATGGCCTATAAATGTTGCCTGTCTTTTCCTAATCTTCCATAAGAATGATCCACTTGTGTCTGCCTCCACCAAGACTCGTTTTCTTTGCTGTCCATGGAATTCTCAACATCCTTCTTAAAAACCACATCTCGGCTGCTTCAATCTTGCTCTGGCTTTGCTTGTTGACTGTCCACGCCTCGCAACCGTACTACAGTATTGGTTCTATATAACATTCAAGAACTCTCTTCCTGATATTAACTGATAGGCATTTGTTGGCAAGAATGCTTTTCATCTTCTTGAATGCTGTTTTGGCTTGGCCGATTCTGCTGGCTGTTTCTGATGTGTATCTGCCGTCTGGTGAAATGATCGTTCCCAGGTATTTAAACTTATCAATCTGTCTCAAGGTTGTGCCGTTTTCTGTTATTTTGCATGGGGAGATTTCATGTTTTTTACTGATCACCATGACTTCAGTCTTCCTGCTGTTTAGTTCCAACCTCTCACCTTAGCTTTATATTTCAGGTATATTCACAATGTTTTGTTGGTCCCTTTCACTTTCTGCAATTAGCACGGTGTCATCTGCATATCGACTGTTGTTTATCAGTTTCCCTCCAACCTTTAATCCGGGGTCTTCCTCTGGGTTTCTCATGATGTTTTCACTGTAAAGTGAAAACAGATCTGGTGAATAAATACAACCCTGTCTGACTCCTCTTTTGATGTTTTGGAAAGAGCTTATGTTTTTGTTTTTATTCTCATTGCAGCTGTTTAATCCCAATACATATTTCTGATTATCCGTAGATCTTTTCCATCAATATTGAGTATTTCTAGTAGGTTGATCGATTCTTCATGTCTCAACTGATCGAAAGCCTTCGTACAATCAACAAAGCATAAATATAAATTCTTGTTCATCTCGATTGACCTATGATAGTTCGCAGGATGTATATGGCATTAATAGTTCCTTTCCCTTCCACAAATCCACACTGTTCATCTGCTATTTCAGTTTTGATTCTATTCCTGTCCTCATCATGGTTATTCTTAATAGGATCTTGGTTACATGACTCATCAAACTGATTGTGCGATGGAGTTCGCATTCTACAGCCCCTGTCTTCTTTGGAAGTGCAATGAAAATTGATTTTGACATATCTTTGGGGATTTTTCCAGTGTCATTAATTTCATTTAGGATGACTGTTATTTTTTCTATAACGAATTCCTCCAGGGCTTCAATCATCTCTGTAGTAATGTTGTCTGGTCCTGGGGCTTTTCCTGGTTTCATCTTTTTCAGTGCTGCTCTAACTTCATCTTTCATTATGGGTGGTCCTTCAAAGTTCTTTCTTATAATGTGTTCTACGTTTCTGTCATCTTCAAAAAGGTCTTTAGTGTACTCTCCCCATCTGTCTAATCTTTTGTCTTTTTTTTTCTTGACAAGCGTGCCATCTTTTGATTTTAAGCAACCAGTTGATGTGCATGTATTTTTCCAGTGGATAATTTGTTCAATTCGTCCGTACATACCCTCAGGATCCATTTTGTGTCGGTCTTCTATTTCTTTGCATTCTGTTTTCAGCCAAGTTTCCTTAGCCTCATTGCACGTATTCTTGATTTCTTTGTTTATCTTCCTGTATATCTCCTCGTTTCTCTTTGCCTTCCTCCTTTCCTCCATCAAGCCCGAAATTTCTATTGTCATCCAGCTCTTCTTTGCTTTTATTCTACCACAGGGATTTCTTCACAAGCTTCATTTATCGATTTTCTCAACTTTGTCCATTGTTCTCCACTGTCACCAACGTCTTCTAGAGCACTGAATTTTTTTGAACATGTACATTGAATTTTTGACGTATCACTTCATCTGTCTTTAAGAGTCCCAGATTTAGTTTGATGCTGCTTTTGGTCTGTTTCCTTTTCTTTCATTTCAGCTTTAATCTTCCTACTACAGGATTGTGGTCACTGTTGCAGTCTGTGCCTGGTAGTGTTTTTTGCAGACAGTAAAGAATTTCTAAATCTTTTATTTATCAGGATGTAGTCAATCTGATATTTGGTATTATCTCCCGGACTCATCCAAGTCCATTTTCTTCCGTTAGGCTGCTCAAACCAGGTGTTTCCTACTATGAACTCATTCATCTGTGCCCGATCTACAAGTTTCCCTTCCCTCGCATTTTGTTTACCAAGGCCATGAGGTCCAACTATATCCTCTACCCTATCCTTTCCCTCTTTAGCATTGAAATCTACCGATATTACAGTAACTTCTTGTGATTTACATTGGGCCTTGGGCATGTCTAATACTTCGTAGAAGTTGTCGATGTCTTCCTGAGTACTTGTGGATGTTGGTGGATACACCTGAATGATGTTGATATCAAATAGTCTGCCTTCCAGTTTGACCAGCAAGACTCTGTCAGACACAGCCCGGTATCCTTTAACTGCTTTTGATTTGTCCCTGTCCATTACAAAGCCTTCTCCTCTTTTATGTGAGTTTCCACCAGAGTACATCACTGTATACTCTCCGTATGTTATCATGCCTGCCCCCTTCCATCTCACTTCCCCTATTCCTAAAATACCACTGTTAAGCCTTTCCATCTCCATTTTGACATTGTCTAAGTTGCCTTTTTGGAGCAAAGTTCTTATGTTCCATGTTGCTATTTTAGTGTTTTTGAGTTTGAGTATGGTCGCAGTAGCTTGCTGATGGTCTGCTGTCACCTGTGCCGCATGACGGTCCCTACTGGACGAAGGTGCTCCATCAGAGCACCTATTTACGTCGTTATCTTCATTTTTACTTTCACTGTCCATAATTGTTCTAGGGAGAATACAGTGGTGGTTTCCCGTTGCTTTCCATCGGGTTTTTTTTTGTCTCTCCGATAGCCTTTGTCGTTTCCACGACAACCTATAAAGCAGTAGGGTGATTTATTCTTTCAGGGTTACCTCCCTTAGCCTTATTCTCTCCGGAGATGTCCACAAGGCAGTGAAGCTACTTACCCATAGCTGGGGGTCTGGTTTGTAGGCACCAGGGCATATCCACACGCTGGTGGGCCTGCGTGCTGCACGTCTGGGGACCAGACCTCCACCGAGTCCCTCAAGATTTATCCTGAGTCCGTGAGGTGCTCAGTTATCACATGTCGCCACGAGAAGGCATAACGTAGGGCTTTCTGATGGAGAGGCTATGTACTGGCAGGAGGAGACTTGTGTGTCAATGGCAGATGTGATGCATCAAGTGTGTCGGCTAGTGACTGCATGCTTGTCACCTCTCACTTTCAGCTTGCACCACGGGTTAGCACTCTACTTGCAGCTATGCGAAAAGAAGAAACACCTCATACAAAGGAGAAATCTAAACGATTATCAGTATTACCATTTACCTTTTCTTTAACTGATCAAAATAGATTGTTTGAAGATATTGTTTGAACATATTTTGATGCCTGAAATTATGCAAAATGGCTCAGACAAAGATCACATTGTCTACATGATTTTCTAGTACCATCTAAATATGATATGCTATCGTCTGTAAGCTGACATTTGAGTGTTTCTACATTATTTGCAATTTTCATCCCTCTGATGTGTTCTTTCTCATATGAAGCAAGATAACATTTCCACACAGAAAGATCAGATAATATCCACTTACCATGACTCATGATAATATGTAAACATGTTTTGATAGTTGGATACAAGAAAACTATCTAAGGTTCTTTGAATAAAAGACAGAGATATGCTATCAAACGCCTTTTAAAAATCTGCAAACCCTGTTTAACCAAGGAGGGTATGATCTTCAGTATGAATAAAAATTATCAACTTTAACATGTAGTCATTATTTTTTCTTCGCAGTAGATGATTTTCGTGAATAAGAATTGATATGATTGGTTTTGATCATTCGACACCGCATGTAGAGATAATTTTATAAGCTGTATTAAATGATAACATTTACCATCATTGTTTAGAAACTACATACCTTATAGAACTCAAGGCAAACATGTGACTATCCCCTGTCTTTGGGTAATGTAATAGACACATGTTGTTGAAATACGACGGATGAACCCCAGTCTGCCTAGACCAACCACTAAGACTCCGTGTTAAATCAATGACATCGTGATTTTCTCAATCCTTTGTGTTCTGATTATAGCACTCTAATGCTTTTGTTACCTGAACGTTTTTCTTCTCTTGGGGTTATGCAGGATTGTTTATCTTTGTTGTTACATTTTGTCCATATTTTTGTCAGTTCAGCATCATTGTGAACATTCCATGTGACTTTGCTCTGATTTTCTTCAAATCATAAAAATGTTCACAAATCATTCCACATTATTTGTGTTGCTGTCATTCATCAGCGTTAATATTATATTACTCACATGACCTTTACTCCATCATACGTGTCCACAATGATAAACGAAAATTTGTCTGATTCTTTAACGGATATATAAAACATTAATATTCAGAAATTAATTTTGATCAGTTGGTTGGTACTGTGCACAAATAGTAATAATCATTTTGGTTCTTTGCTACAGGTTAAACAATCATGGTCTTCATATTATAA